>JARJEC010010051.1:0-13967 GCA_030264575.1 Tachinus sp. AB-2021 | reverse complement strand
GAAAGACGAATTTTAGGAATTTCCCTGAGAGACCACAAAACAAATACATGGATAAGGGAAAAAACCAAAGTCTCCGACATAATACAAAGAATTGGTTCCCTAAAATGGCAATGGGCAGAACACGTGGCCAGACATACAGAAAACTGGAGCGGGTATATCACTAGATGGAGACCTTGGGAAGAGGGGAGAAGTGTTGGAAGACCCCAGCAAAGATGGTACGACGAGATAAAGAAGGTCGCAAAACCGAAGACAATGGTCAAATTTGAAAGAGGCCTATTTCCAAAGGATAGAAAACGGCTAAGAGAGAGAGAGAGTAGCTCAGTTGTAAAGCAGTAGCCAGAGATCATGGGTTCAAACCCCAAAAATGTGACCTATTTTAATCCCGCTTTTGGAATGAAAGCGGGATTAAAATTGGTCACATTTTTTGGGATTGGTGGTTCCGAAGTCACCTTTTAAGTTGTTATCCATCAAAACCCCGCTGTTCCAAGCCATTGGCTTAGTTAGGGTCAATGGTGTAAAACATAAACATAAACATTATAATGTGGATGATTCTAAAGGTTATTGTCGGTTATTCTTGTTTATTTGCTTACTTTAAGAAATAAAAAATAAACTTCTTTTAAATCAACTGAATATATTCTAGACTAGTTCTGATAAAATTAATGAGCAAACATAGTTAAACTTCTGTGGATTACGATAATCGCGCAATATTAGAAATCTATTCAACGGATTTCCGCTATTTTTTGTCCCCATCTGCCATACGATAGTTACGCCACTGTAATTTAAAGGTCTTCATACAGTTCAATATTATGCGAACAGATAGCGCTACCTGCTTAAATTTCTATCTTGAATGTGTAATTTTAACTATTTATAATTTATTGTTCACATTTAAATTACACGTTTTGTTAATATTATTTATATAAATAGTGCTTTTTTAATTGGTTGCCTTCTGATTCTTTGCAAAGAAATAATAAAATCTTTTTTAATTTATTACTTTAGATTAGATTAGAAATCGTTATTAAAAACTTCTTGGTTTATTTATATCGCAGATAACTTACTCATTACTATATTTAATTTAAATAAAAATATGTAAAGATGTGTTAAAGTTGTAATGAGATAGCTGATGTTTTTAACATTTTTATCATATATTATTGCTCGTTTAGTTAGTATTATGTTTACTTAATTAAGTTGCAATCAATGAAATTTTTTGCGGATGCTTGTGGGAGATGAAATCCCCACCGCCCGATCTTACAGTTGGTCATTCTGATTCGCCAATGTCAGGTTGTGGATTGCCCAAGGTTATGTTTTTTGTTATTATGTCATATCGATTGTTGCCGCGCGTTGGTTCGGAACCAGAAGCGTCGTCGTCGTCGAGTCGCGTTAGTTGCGTACGCGATGGCGAAGCAGTCGCAGGTAAAAGCGCGCCGCAAAATAATCAACCCGGTGTTTCACTTACAGACAAAGAAGGAGGATGATGACCAGTTGACGGCCGGAATGGTGAAGGTGGTGCGGAAAACTGGACAGTTGAACCTGTCCGGACGGACCTTGGCTACAGGTTGGTAGAGTTTATTTATTTTGCCACCACCGGGAAAAATAAAAATTAGCACTATTTATAAACCGCCACATTTATAAATAGTGCAGTAGACGCGCGATCTGGCCCTGCGATTTTCGTAATTCTCATTGTGGCGGGAGGCGCGATTAGAAAAAAAAATAGACAAACAAAACAAAGCGACGGCCAGCCCGACCTTGCCAGCGTTTATTGCGTGCTTTTGCCAAATTATAGGGCCGTGATTATTTTCTCCCCTCAAATGAACACATTTCCTGCAGAAAATTGCCAGATGCAGTGATAGATTGTCTCTAACAACCCTTATTTATTAGGTAGTTTTATTTTAATTAAAAATAAACAATACATTGCGTTTTTTTACGAAATATTTGATACTACTTCATTTTTTTGCAATGGCCGTGGTACAAAATAATTTAAAATTAATAAAAATAAAACATTTTAGAATAAAATGTTTGTATAATACAAATTGTATTCTAAAAATGCAAACATTTCTCAATTTTTAATTTAGGAAAATAAAATTAAATTTTTCGGAATACTTTCAATAAAAAAAATTTAATAAAAAACCAAGACAAAATTTGCAATAGAACAAAAACCTGATTTTTTTCTTAAATTATCACAATTTTTTAATAACATCTAAAGAATTTTGTTTTCAAAGCTTTTTTGTTTTACTATATTTAAAAAATAAATTAAAAACGAAAATAGTTTTAAAAACTAAAAAAAAACAAAGATTTTTGAACGTTTAATCACTTCAAGAAATAAAAAATGTATTCAAGAACAGGTAAATTATTAAAAACGTACCTTTTCTCCTTAGTTGGTTTTTAGAAAAATATTTTGACGAAGCCAAAAATTTTGTAGTATTTTTTTAACATTCTGAATGAACTGTTTTGAACTTTTCTACAAAAATGCCAAGAAACCACTTTGCAATGTATGTAATTTCTATGTTACTAGATAATATTGACAATTAACATTTCTGAAAAATTTCAACTTTTGTCAACAATATTACTGAATAAATTTTCGAAATTTCTGGTGATTTTGTAATATTAATTATAACATTTCCAGATATTCTCTAAACATTTTACAATCTTACAATATTTTTGAGATTTTTTTGTTATCAATATAATTCAATATTTAATAACATTTTGGGAAATTTTTAAAAATTTATTTATTTAAAAATTTTATTATTACATATATAATACAAAATAATAGATATTTTGTCTTTTTTATTAATTTTACATCAGCAACTTCTTAACATTTTTGCAACATTTTGCACTTTTTTTAACGTAAGGGTGTAATTTTTCGCCCCCAAATTTTGAGAAACTAAACTTTGTGAAAAACCAAGCTGAATAGAGAAATTCATCAAGTACTTTTATTATTATCTAAAACTGAATCAACTACAACTTCTTCTAATCGCATTACATTTTCACGGTGTGGTGCAATCCAAGTTGCTTACTGTCTGTTATTTCTTTTTGAGTGAAATTACCCATTTCGAAAGAAAATCGTTGTATAAACTACAACCGAGACTTTTGAACAATTATTGGCTGTTTATGATAACCACTGTCTCAAAATCAGACTACCTACATATTCTTAAACATTAATTTATTACTCTAGCGGTTATCTATCTTTTGTATTTTGCACCATACTTTTTACCCTGAACTATTTTGCGCTCTCCCCCAGATCGTAATGTAAAGTTGGGTTCACAAATTATTGTGAGGACCATTTTTTTTGGTACATCTACATTATAATGTCACTTATTTCCTGATTTTTATGTTTTTAAAATCGGACTAAAAAATTTGTTTCTGTAAGTTAAAGAAACAAATTTTGTAAAATCGAATTTTAGAAAAAAAGATTTGAAAATCGGCTAGTTAAACAGCATTTACATTAAAAGACTGAAAAATTGTTGGAAATTAAAAAAAAAATCCCTTAGATACTGATAGTTTGTTAACAGCGGTATGAGCTACTTTTAAGGCTCGACGTGCCGCTTCTAAAGTTCAGGCGTTTTTGACTGTCGTGGCTCAAACGATTATGTATTTAATAATGAAAATAAATAAAATGCTTTTGTATACATATAAATAAAGGTATAAACCACTTTTCTATTAGTTAACATTTTTCCGTGCAATTGACATTTAAAAAACCTATATTATATCTTGCTGTTTGGCGTAAATAAAGTCATTTGTTGGATAATCAAAAATCAATCAATCAATAGACGAATAGATTATTCCTTTTTATACAGTTCTCCGTAAACAAAAATTAAATTAATAAAAAAATAAAGTCACAATCATTTGAAAGCTACACATCTATTAACTGCAATTTATTGTGTTTTTACTGTCGTAAAATATTGCTATCTGTATGAATTGCATACCGAGCGTGTCCTAAAAGGTTTTACGTATTCGGGAACATTTAAATCTATGCACAAAAACAAGTGGTTCCGTAGATTATGTCCCGCTTCTCGGCACCTAGCCCCTTAATAAGGTGTCATAATATGTAAGAGATTTTTAACAATATTTCTATATTTTTAATGGAAATGCTGTTTAATTGGAGGCACGATTTCCAAACCTGTTTTCAAAATTTTTTTTACAGAACTCGTTTTATGACTTACTGAAACATATTTTTACTCCGATTTGAAAAACATGAATATCGGAAATAAGTGACGCCTTATATCTACATTAGTGTTGACCTTTTTTTGGTACATCTATGTAAATATTTATTCTTGATGACAATTTTTGTGCATCTATGTACATATTTATTGTGTATGGCCTTTTCTTTAGTGTTGGCCAACCACCAAGCTTTTTTTCTTCATTTTTTTGCACCTCCCATCCTCAAAAGCGTTTTGTCAGTACGGTATATTAACTACTTTATTTTGTCAAGAAATTTTGGTTAAATTATTTATAGCGTTGGTGTGAAATTTTAAGAAAATTTCTACGAAATGTTGAGATAATAGCGTGTAAAATCTGCTAAATATATGTTTATACTTCTAAAAGAAAATCTGTTTAATTTGCTTTAATGGCCGCTACTCTCGCAACTGTAAGTATATTATCAATTTCATCAGAACGATAATATTTGATTACAAATCTTTGTTTGTGCATTTAATTAATTAATTGGAATGGATTTGACCTTTACTACTTGGTACTCAAGTTAATTATAACTAACAAATAAAACAATTTACTACGCGGAAATTATGCAAAAGTTTTATCCGGAATTCTTTAATATAGGAAAATAATCTTTATTAAAATTTTTCATGATTTTGTTACTGCATTCCACTTGATTTAACACTTACCTGCGTTTAGCCGCAATTCATTTAAATTACCTTACACGGTTTTAAATATCTCATAGTGGGTGAAACATGATAAAGTTAAATTTACATTGTAGATCACATCACAAGTACAGGTTTGATATTATAATGCTCGTTGTTTTATCTTATTTGCATTTAGAACAGAAAGCCGTGTATACTTACTTAGGCGTGAGTAATTAAGTCTACATTAATCATTTTGATAACTCGCAACGGCTTAAGTTTCTTGCAAAATTATCCCTCATTATGAATTTTTATTTTAATGAACGAATCATGCAATCTATTCCTTTTAAAGAACATGTAGTCAGATTTATAAGTATCATGTACTTACTATTATAAAATGATATTTTGCATTATTCAATGACTATATCGCGTGTGGAAGAATTGGTTTATCCTGGGATCCATTATGTTTTTATGTATCGTTTAGTATTAATTAAGTTTTGCTTTATTTCAATATTGAAATGCAATTTATGTTTCATTTAGTTCACCTATCTTACTTACGTAATTTAAGATTTGAGCGCCAATTAAATACGCAACTACTACTTAACCAGTTGCACCGTCATTTTACAGGATTTTCCAATTGCTTTTCACTATTTATCAAGTTTATTGTGTTTCATCATTTGTCAAATATGCAATTCTCATTTTAACAAAATTATATTATAAGGATTTCCGTTTTACGAAACAAATTCACAGTTAATCAAATGCCTTTTCAAGCAAGCTAAATTTTTTGGAACATTGGGTTATTTTTTTAACCAATAGATCTGCATAATCTGGTATAATGGGAGCGTTCTTTGTGATGGATAAAGTCCTTTTTTATATCAATCTTATCGAAAATCATGGTTATCTTGCCGTATTTTATCTTCCATATAGTTCATTTTTATTTGTAAAAATATAATTTATTCCAGGAGGCGAAAAATGAAAATTTGTGTTTGAGATTGAATTCTAAACAAAAAATTTGAAATAACCTTTTTCCCGATTTGCCTTTATTTTGGAAATATCGATGTTCAAACTTTTGAAAGATACAGGGTGAATCAATGAAGCGGGACGTTTTGGAAAGAAGGGAGGCGGGCTTTGGGTGTCAACGTTGTCAATTTACGAAACGGGAAGTTAGTTATCATGGATAGTTGGTTGGGTGATTAACGCGCTTTAGCCCTCAAAGCGTATTATATAAATGAGAAAAGTTTTGTCCGTGCGAGACGAGCGTTTTGTTTATACTATCATTTACAGCCTTGCGCTCGTGTACCGACTAACAATTAGCGTTGGGATTTCAGTGTTGAGAGATTACAATAGATGTACTCCTGAAATTGTAATAGAATGTAATAAACGAAAATAGCGTCCAATTTTAAATAATTCTCCACAAATTGTATTACTCTTTCCCGTTCTTATTGCGATGATGTTTTTTTAAGTAAAAATTCTATGGGGCGGTTTTTCTCAAGGTTAAATTTATCATCGCTCTAATCTATCTCATCCATTTTATATCTTCTGTCGTTTTTGCGTCAAGTGCATATAAACTTAAACTAAAAAAGCGAAAGAGATAAAAGATGTAAAATCCATGAGTGGAATTGAGATGGAGCAACATGAATACAACTCAAAGTCGAATTTGACAAATTAATTAAATGTCTCATATCATTGCACGGCGACGTAATGCTTGAGAGATCGTCTATGATGTTAGAGGTTCCTGGTTCGATTCCCCCGCGATTATTTTTTTTATAAAGATTGTATAAAAGTTTTACTTCTGTTGTAAACCACACACTTACTTTTTTTTTGCTACGCTACTTAACTACCACATTGCTTCTGCACTTTTTTACTGTTCCCTGAAAAATTATTGTGTGATCTTTTTTTTTTGCTAGTATTTTATGTTATTTCAAGTTAAACTCAAAATGTAATAGATTTCAATTGTCGTAATACAATAATAACGTCAAATTGTAATAGTTTTTATAATTGTAACAACGCTGCTAACAATGCTATTCAAATTTGGGTTATTAAATTTGAAATAAAGGGTTCAGCAATAGAAAAAAAGTGGTGGTGCGAGAACTCCGCGTATGCCAATTGTAATTGTGCAATATCATAACAATCGAGATTACGCTATTCTATTAAGATTTCATTAACACCAATGAAAATAATAACGTGCTGCATAATTTTTGGATGGATAATGGAGTCTACACTTATTTTAGTGGCTTTATCAACAAACACATTTTTTGTTATTGGTCAGACAATAACCGGCAGGAGTTACACGAAAGTACATACCTTTACAATTAGAGAAAGTAATCGTGTGGTGTGCGGTCTAAGTTAACGATAATCGACGCTAATGCCAGCCATTAAAGTTCCGGCAAGCCTCACAGTTCGGCCTGCGCATGTCTCCCGACGCCCGGCGACCGATTGACCTGAGCACCCATATAGTCGCCATACACGCTCCGTCACGCCTAACAGGCCGCCCGTTCAGGCAAGCATGATAGACCACCGGAGCCTACACACGGACGTCCAGCGGCCTGTGCAGGCTGAACTCTGAGGCCTGCCGCTCCAGCAGGCCTCACAGTTCAGCCCGCCATACACGCTCTGTTATTTAAAAAAATGAACTATTGTGTATTTACACAATATTTCCATTTGCCCAGTATTTTTTAATGGTTTTTAATATTTTGAAATCATCCCGTTTCATTGGCCCACTCTGTATAATTTGAAGTTTAACAAAAATATAATGGTATAAAGATTATCTGAACTTTATTCAATCGCCATTACTATAATTTGCAACTCACGTTCGAAAAGTTCACCGCTAGTCGCGATACTGCAAAATCTTGCTCATTTTCAATGTGAAGTGAAGTGCAGCGTTCATAATTCTGTTTTGTAGTTGCTCCTCTTTGCGAGTTTTCCACGCATAAATTAGTTGTTTTACGTGGCCTCACAAGTAGAAATGCGGTGGATTTAGATCCTGCGACCTAGCAGGCGACTTAATTGGCCCGCATGTACACATCACTTTCCATTAAAATAGTTGTCTAGCTATTCTACAACAATCCCTGCAGCATGTGGTGGCGAACCATCGTGTTGATACCACATCACATTGTGCAATGCAAGTAAAACCTCTCCTAATAAGTCGTGCAAGTGATTATCCAACAATTACAAAATAGGACGCAGCACTTAAACGATGTGGCAGAATTTGTACTTGCAGCAGACGACCATTAAAAATTTGAAAATCCGACACTATAAAATGCAAAGAATAAAGTTAGTCTTGCCCATGTTGTTCGAGATTCTAATATTTGTACTTGATCTCCTGGTTGTGAGTGATGCAACATTTTTTTTAAAGTCCTTCAAACGAACACTTGAGAAACTTGCAGACGGGTTGCAATTCTTCTAGTACTAATAGCTGGTTTGTCAAGCACAGCATCAATTGCCTCTGCTGCACTTGCAGCGTTGTATCGTACATTTACACCACCAGCTTTTTTTGTGGACATAGTGAGGTGTTGGGTGAAAATAGTTTTATCGGACTATAAAATGCAAAGAATAAAGTTAGGGTCTTGCCAGTGTTGTTCGAGCAGCCATCGCGAAGATGCTAATCATTGTACTTGATATCCTGGTTGTGAGTGATGTAACATTTCTTTTTAAAGTCGTTCAGACGAAAAGTTTTGAGAAACTTGCAGACGGGTTGCAAGTCTTCTAGTACTAATACCTGGTTTGTCAAGCACATCATCAATTGCCTCTGCTTCACTTGCAGCGTTGTATCGTAGATATTACACCACCAGCTTTTTTTGTGGACATTGTGAGGTGTTGGCATCAACAACTGGCCCTTGTGAATAACTTGCGCATGTTATTATCTTAATGGTTTTTTTCTCTACGCCTATCCTGAAGTTACATGTCCTTGTCATCCTCCATCTGATTCTTGCTGTGGTTATGGTTTAAGACCAGCCCTGGTTTCTGCTTCGTGGAATTCACACAGTCAAGTTGCGGCAAGACATGCGGTCCCAGGCCCATCTCCAACTATAACCGTTAGCTTTTCCTCTATTTCTTTCCTTCCCATCTATCTTTGCTTACTCTTCTTTCTCCCAATCTTAAGTTGTTTAGTCTGCTAGTATGTTTTTAATTTTTTGAGATCTTCATTCACTTCTTCCTCGCAGTATCCTCTCTATTTCATAAAAAATTTATGCAAGTCACAGTTGGATTCTATGGAGATTCTTGAGTCTCCATTGAAGATTATTTCTTCATGTCCCCAGATATATTCTGGCCATTTCAAAGGTTATATTTTTAGTCATTCTTGGTATTATCCAAGTATTATCAGTATCCGTGATTCTACTTTTCCTGTGCAATTCCTTTCTTTTCTTTCTTATTTCCGCAATTTCGCTTGGTACTATAGTTTCCGTGAATGTTCTTTTTATTTCTATTTTTTCATTTTCTTGATAGGCATAATTATCTTGACTTAATTTAATTCCTTCTTCCTCTTTAATGCTTTCCATGTTTTTCTGTTTCCATTTTGATACTCTCTCCTCGCTCCTTTGTCTTCTATGGCTTTTATTTATTATATTTGATTCTATTTTGGTTTTATATATTTTTAGCTTCAATCTCTTCGATTTTTTTTCTTATCACTCTTGTTGCGAAATTTCTTAGTGCCTTCCATTTATTTTCGTCTTTCATGCACTTGTAAATGATAGTTGTTTTATCTATTTGGTCTTTCACAACCTTATCTAGTTCCTTTCTGTCTTCATGGATCCCTTCTTGGCAGAATATACACTTTTCTTCCTTCTCCATTTTATTTATTTTTAATAGGTATTTTTGAAAAGCTCCGTGTCCGGTAAGTAATTGTGTTGTATAATAACGTGTTTCTGGTTTATTCTCTATCCAAATTTTTATATTGGGGATTCGCTCCCTTGTCCATTTTCTCTTTTCTTCTTTTATCCATTGTCTTTGCCCTTTTTCAACGCATTCTCTCTTGCTCGTCTCTTTGGTTCTTGTTTACTGGTTCTTTACCATTTTATTTATGTCTAATCTATCTTCTACCAATAAATCTGTAGGTATTATTGCCGCGATTACCTCTAATGTCTCCTCTGGGACCGTTCTGTATGCCCTACAGATACTTAGTGAACATGTTCTTGATTGTGAATTTACTTCTGGCCGCTGATGCTAATAGCCTCCTTGCCCCTTCTTCTGTTCTTCCTTTGTTTGGCATGAGACTACAAAGCATTCCCTCCATTTAAAAAAAATGTTTCAAACAACAGTAAGACGTTGTACGAATGTCTTTGAAATAAATCTTATTATGATTATATAAATGCGCGTCATATGTATTTAATAATCAATCCCGTTTTTAAAGAAACTCCATTAACCATAATCATGCAACAAAAAGATGTGTGGAGATATTCAATAATTTTTTGGAAGAAATTAAAGCAACCAAAATAAAATTAAATTTTAAATCTAAATTGTATTGCGAAATTGTTTTATACATTAGACAAATTTATATCATCTTTTCTTTTCTTCCTGAGGTGGTTTACTAAGCGTCCTTGCAGTACGGTCCTAATGGTCCTATTGTGCACCTCTTAATCCTTTAGCAGTTCTGTCTCTTCTATGAAGTCCAGGAGTTTTTGCCAAGGGATTATTTTCAGGTTAGCATATGCTTGCCAAAGTGAACTGTGCGTTGCATGTTGAATCTCTTTGTCCTTGAAACATCCGCAGCATAGTTAATTTGCTTGTATACCCAATCTATTCATGTGCTTGTTAAGATCACATTGTCCGACAATCAGTCCTGTGAGCCATGACAGTTTGGTTCGACTTATTTGCAATACTTCCTTTTGAGTATTTTGTGGTGGTTCTGTTAGGAATAATCTTGTGTGATTCATCCTATGGCAGTTTTTCCACAAGTTGTTGTTTTCCTTTGCAAGTTTGCGTTGGATTATTTCTTTTCCGGTTTCGTGTGCAATCCCGAATGTGGATTCTGGTCCAATAAATGTCCCAGTTGTTAATCATCTTAATTAAATGTTATTTTGTATCATCATGTTAATAATGTTTGCTAATTATTGTAACTGTAAATACTTTTGTATTTGACCTGACAAATGTTGTTATAACAATATTATTGTCTAATAAAATTATTATTATTACAATAAAATATAATCTAAATAAATAAAGGAAGGTTTCGACCTTTACTGCGTGGTACCTTATTAGAAAATAAAACAATTTACCACTTGATAATGACCTTCACAAGTCAAAACTTAAGTCGCTAATATATTGATTGTCAATAAATATTTTTGTGGTAAAAACTTAGTAAATTGTTTTACTTTATTTTTTAAATAAATAAATATAATAAAAAAAACTTTCTCAAAAATACATTTACACAATTTAAGATTAAAACGGAATAAAAAATAATTCGGTAAATTAAAAAATACGGAATTAATGTAACGCCGTATTGCGTCGTGATTGGCAGCGCTTTTACAACGGCCGCTGAGTGATATTCATTGTTTTTAAATCCAATTTTAGCAAACGAAAAAATACCGCTGCGTGTTTCGCTAATTGCGGGGCATTTTTAAATGTTGTAAGGTATTGTATAATGGCATTAATTAAAATCAACATTTTAGCATTATTGGAACTAATAAATTATGATAAAACCAATGAATGATGAAAAATAACAAACGTTACATTTTTTTTTTAAATCAAAATTGTTATCGCAGTAAATTTCTCCCATCGAAACTTTTTCTCGCGACAAACAAGAAATGCATTTAATTAAATTCTTTAACTCGCTCGGATTACACGGCATTATTTATCGATTGCGATCCCAATTAAAACCAAAATAATATTTGATTGTTTTTAGAGTCGTCTAATATATACAATTAATAATTAAATCCGGCAAATAATTAATTATTTCAAATATAATCATCGGAAGTAATTTCATTAATGAACAATCGGTAATTCCGCAATCGGTATCGGATTAATAATAAAATATTAAATCAAGTATTGAGCTGGTAAAGCCGTTAAAATGGTGCAATTACAGGGCTCTATGTTTATTGCAAATTTGTTTAAATATACAACGCGAACAATGATTCTGGGTCAATGCGCGGATTGCGCAATTCGCGCGAGCGCCGTCAGATGGAGTCGTTTATTACGTTTCGAGGCTTTTTACAAGTTTTATTAGTAAAGCGCCCCGAAAGCTCGAAAAATAGTTTGCATTTGAATGCAACAATAAATTATTTTAATAACGTATTTAGTCGGCTCCAGTGTATTTAATATAGAACATCATATATCTCTCATCATAGTAAATTATGTAGTGGAAGATACTCCACAGACTATTTAAACTGCAATTAAGGTTTCAGGAACATTTATCTTAATCTGTGCATATTATAACTGCTGAGAGATACGAAATGTTGAACTAAACTATCTTTATTTTTTTTGTCACAAAATGGAGTTATTATAAAATGAATTGAAAGAGTCGCAGACAAATTTGCTTGCATTAATTACTTATCTTTCTTTGCAAGCTTTTTTAAAGTAATGTTAATATTATAATAATATCAATTTTTCGCCGTCTTCGTGGTTTTTGAAACTTAGTGATTTCATTAATTTAGGTTTTATTTTTAACTAATTTTGAGGCAAACCCCAAAATTAGTTAATCTGAGGTCATTTTTTTCTCAAAGGGACTGTCCGGGGTTACATTTTTTTATTGTATTATTTCTTTAAATTATATTTAATTTTTAAAAATTCTTTGTGAGTTTTTCAAAAAGAAAAAATATACTTTGAGGTATTAACTAATTTTGGGGTTTGCCTCATCAACTATACGGGGTTACATTTTTAATTTTATTATTTAATTTTTTTTTTATATATATATATATATATATATTGTATTAATTTTTTAAATTCTTTGCGAGTTTCTCAAAGAAATAAAATGGCCCAATATACCTCAAAATAAAAAAAAAAATTCTGCAAAAAATATTAAATTTTTATCTCAAAATTTGTTAATTGGGGTAATTTTTCTCAATGGAGCTATCCGGGGTTACATTTTTTTTGATTAATTTTTCTTATATATTTTTTTATTTTATTTTAATTCATTGCGATTTTTTTAAAAGAAAAAATTGTCCGATATACCTCAAAATTTATTTTTTAATTAATTAATTTGGAGGTTTGCCTGAAAATTAGTTAATTGGAGGCTTAATTGGGACTGTCCGGTGTTACATTTTTTATGTTATTATTTTTTATTTGTATAATTTATGTTTAATTCATTGCAAGTTTTTCAAAAAGAAAAAATTGTCCAATATACTTAAAAATTTAATTTTTTCGGCAAAAATTATCTAATTTTGATGTTTGCTTCAAAATTAGTTAATTTGAGGTCATTTCTTTCAAAAATAAAACCCCGGACAGCCCGGGTTATATTATTAATATTATTATTTTTTAAAACTTAATTTTATTTAATTTAAAATTCTTTGCGTATTTTTTAAAAAGAAAAAATTGTCCAATATACCCCAAAAAAATTTTTTTTTCGGTAAAAACTATCAAATTTTGAAGTTTGCCTCAAATTTAGTTAATTTGAGGTAATTTTTTTTAATGGGACTGTCCGGGGTAACATTTTTTAATTTTATATATTTTTTAAATTTCATTTTATTTTATTTTTAATTCTTTGCGAGTTTTTCAAAAAGAAAAATTGGTCTAATATATTAACGAATTTTCAGGTTTTCCTCAAAATTAGTTAATTTAAGGTCATTTTTTCTTAAATGAGGCTGTCCGGGGTTACATTTTTTATTTTATTATTTTTTTAAATATTTAAAAAAATTTTTTTTTTAATTCTTTGCAAATATTTTAAAAAGAAAAATTGACCATTATACCTCAACATTTAATTTTATTGTCAAAAATAACTAATTTTGAGGTTTGTGTCTTTTTTCCACAATGGGACTGTCCAGGGTTACATTTTTTATTTTATTATTTATTTTTTAATTTTTGAAAATAAAAAGGTGGCCTAATGATTTTATTTTTAATTAAACTTTAGGCAAACCTCAAAATTAGTTAATTTTAGGTTATTTGTATTCAACTTAGCGTGTTTTTCAAATAGAAAAAATGGTCCAATATACATCAAAATTTAATTTTTTCGGCAAAAATTAACTAATCTTGAGGTTTGTCTGAAAATTAGTTAATTTGAGGTCATATTTTCTCAATGGGACTGTCCGG
>JARJEC010010001.1:0-12845 GCA_030264575.1 Tachinus sp. AB-2021 | reverse complement strand
AATTTGAAGTAATAATATAAAAATAATTCAAAATCTCCAGATAGTTTCTTTTAAAAGTTATAACAATAATAAACTAAAGTATTTTACCTATCAGTTCGAGCAAACACATAAAGTGCAGTCTGTGTGCTATCCTCAACTTGCAAGCTCCAATCATCCGAAGATATATTAATCATATCATCATCGGGAATATAATCCTGCGGATCAACAGTTGAGCTGAGATCATTATCAATGTCGGGATCCTAAAATAATTTAAAATCAATAAATAATTCATTCAAAATCAATTTAATTTCGTACCGATGGTTCTAAAACATCGTTAATAAGCAATACCGGACTGTTAATTTCTTCGTTATCATTGTCAGTTAAATTCGCATCTAAATCTTTTCCTTCCTCACAAAGCTTGCTGTAAATTTGCGGTTGCACCGTTTTCTTTAAATCCTTCTTCTTAGAACTATTGTCGGTGATATCATTCTCTTCGGGCGAAGAATTTTCATCTCTTTTCTCAAGGAGATAATCAAAATTATATTGATCTTTATCTAACGTAATACAAATTGGATATTTTTTACTCCAATGTCTAAAAGTTAATTAAACATTAATTTAAGTAATTTTTGATATGCTTAAATTGTAGATTAGGATTATAAAAAAAATAATACAGGCTTTAAAAAATATTTGTATGTATAAAATTTGTATTTAATAATACAAAACTGCATGAGTATTAAAACAAGACAGTTAATATTATCGCTAAACAAAAGTTTCTTTCGAAATTTAAAGTTTGTGACAAACAGGTTACTTTTCATTTTCTAGCAATTAGCTTTTCATAGAATATTTACGTCATAATAGCTATGTGGTCACACTCCATGTTTAACCGTGCCCGACGTTACTTAACTAATCTTTAGAGAAATTAAATTTTCTTGAATCATTAAAAGAAAGGCTTGCTTTTTCAAAAAAAAAAAAAAAATAGAAAATAATATTTTATTTACAATTTTAGTGTATTTTAAAAAATGTTTTCTTGTTTCAAGAAAACTGATTTAAATGTTTTTACTTTTAAGAAAAAGAAAATTTAATTTTTAAAAAAAGAAATTCAACAAAACAAAAAATTTGATGAAAAGTTAGTCTTTAAAAGAACATCTCCAGTAAGTGGTGAATTTGTCCACATATTAGAGATGTCATGCACAATTGGTGTCCACCTATAAGAAATATTCCGTAAATAAACAATTTGAATGTGAAAATATATGTTATGATAAGCTGTATAAAGAGTTTTGAAAAAGATATGTTGTAAATAAATTTGTAATCCTAACCTATAATTGTTTGATTTATAAACAGAAATGAAATATGAGTTTTATTAAACTTTGTCGGTACCTTATTTTAGTTAATCCTGTTGGCAATAAAGTAACTTTGGCTCCTAATAAATTATAAATCCTATGTTTAATAAAAGAATGTTTATGTTCGGGCTCATTAAACATTGCCCTTTTTGGTATTTTAGATCTGGTATGACTAATTTTTAACAGATTTCCCTGTAATTTCAAATAAACCGATTGCGTCTGAGATATATGATACGTTTGCGGATCATATTTTTCAGGATATTCATTAACCCATCCCTATAAAATTAAAATCGATAAATATAATTACAAAATAATCAATTAGAAACATACTTCATATTTAACTAAAGGTTGATGTTCTTCAACTGGAGCTATCTCTACGATCGGTCTATGAGCAGTATGGGAACCCATAGATTTATAGGAACAAAATACACTAATATACAGGAAGCAACCAAAGAACATTACAACACTTCCAGCTATGTATCCATAAATATAAGGACTTAAAGGTAGTACAAAATATAAGGTAAGTGCTATAAGTGCCACAATGGATTTCCTAAAACTTTTCAAACAAATATAATTTGAAACATGAACTGATTGATTAAATTTACCCATAAGCCGTATTACGCCAGCTGTTGTCTTCTTCAGGAGTTCTCATATCGACATAACCCATTGGAGCTAGTACTGTCATTTCAGGTGATGTCAAATCCCTCCCTGATAATTCATTGCCGGTTAGTTGTTTAATTAATATATCTCCGGATGCATCTATTTCGACATTATCTGGAATTTTCAAAGAAATAATTATTATTTTTGCTGCTAATGATATGATAATTTGAAATAATTTTTAATTGAACTGATTTTTAATCCCTTGACATGGAAATTAATCTGATACATAGTGTTAAAAAGTCATACTACCATATTAATTTCCTATAGTGCTACTTGTCATTGTCTATTGGGTCAGTTCTATGTCGGAGGGGTGGGACTCGTCATTCCTCATAAAGGGTTTAATCATAATTATTTGTAGTATAACTTTATTATTTCAAAAATCATTTGATAATTTTTGCATATTTCAAATTTTAAAAATATGAACCAAATTATTTACCTAATTGCAGCAAACAATCGATTCCACTTTCAACGTCTTCTTGACTATCCTGTAATCCCATGTTGATGTTTTTTAAATTTTCTAGAAATCTTGAGCTAACCATTGTTTCTGCTTTTACGTCTTTGTTTTTGACGATTTTGGCTCTACGTCTTAATCCGGTCGGTTGTTCCAGCTCGGACTCACGTTTCTTTTCTTTTTCGGAGAGCGATGGGGTTTCATCGTCACTCGACATTTCGGCACCTATAAATTCAAAAATAAAATCTCCAGCTATTTTTTTTCTTGAAAGCAAAAAAGAAACTATTTTATTGGTAGATAATTTTTTTTTCATAAAACAACCATATAAGATGAATTAACTAAAAATTTCTGAAACAAAAAATAATTTTTTTAATTTTGTTTTTCTTTCTTAAATATTTTTTTTTCCAAAAATTTAGATTATTTATATCCTAAATAAGTTAAATTAAATGCAAAAATTGTCATAATTTCTAACAACTATAATCAAAAACCCAAAATTTGTGAGTATGCAACAAAAAAACCTTACTAATTTGAAATATATAAAATACTTTGTAAATTTACCTTCAGTTGTGGACATAATTCCGCATGTCTTGGAAATGCTGCTCTCACTGAGCTCTTCGGAATCTGACAGACTCGACCCTTCCTTATTATTTTTAGATGTTTTTGGAGACCCTTCACCTTCATTTGTGCGTGATTTATATTCAATAATTTTACCCTCCACACTTTTTGTAATTTTACCCTGCACAATTAAAAATATTATGTTAATAGTTTATATTAGTGGTAGTAATGAGATCAACTAATACTACTTAGCACTATGATTTTCATACTTTCAACTCCCGCTGATAACGGGACATTAAAACATTTTTTAGCAGTTTTAGTACATTTCAATAAACTCTAATTCTTATCACAATCCCGTTTTCTATAGAACGTAAAAAATGGAACACCTACGTGTATTCACAAATATGGATGTTTTTTATTTCGTGTTCATAGATTGAGTGATAGCCTAAAAATAAACTGTTTGATTAGATTTGTACAATTTAAAAGAATTTCAATTTTTAAATTTACAAGTGACATCCTTCACATATTATTTAGTGACAAAAGCGACCACAATATACTGCCGTGTAGTAAAGTGTAGTAAACTCTTAGAATTTCTAACAAATGAATTTTGATAAATTTTATTTAATTCAGTCACAAAATGTTCGCTTGCGCCTAAATCTAGTTATACCCATAAATAACAAAGATTTTTATTTAAATAATATTATTCTACTTTACTTTTTTAAGTGGGCACCCTCCTGTAAGCGGACAAAATCTGTTGCACCATCAATGTCCACTTTACAGATATTTTACTGTACAATGTTTTCATGTAGTATTAAAACTACAGAAAAGCTTTCAAGATGTGATTAAAATAAAGTATTCAAGGTAGCTTCGTTTTTTAACCGAATCAGAATAAAGTTCCAAATAATTCTCACAAAATAACAGGAATTAAATTTAACAATTTTAAGGTTATGTTTATACACAGCAGTGTATAAGTAACACAAAATTTGAAATTCATTTTATAGAAACAGAATACCTTCAACCGCTACTCTGACAAATTCTTACATAACCGCTACTGATCGGTATAACATATATAGATATATTCTTATATATATATCGCTTATTTAATGTATATTTATTTATATTTTTATAACACAACATCTTACTTTAGATTTCTTTTTGCAAAAATACAACAATATAACAATAAAAAATATTAATAAAGACAAAGAGATTTTTAAAATTAGGAGTCAAAATATGACCGTAGCGGTATGAAATACCGCAAAATAGAAGTTAAAAAAACTATTTTTGAATTTAAATTTTTTAAACAGTACTAACTCCATTAAAACACAAGAAACAGCCAGTGTGGTACATTTAAAGCAATTATCGGAACATTTTCAATTACATATAATTAACCTCACTTGCTACATTTACATTTTTAAGTTGGATTTCATCTTACTTTAATATCGGTAAAAAACCTCCATGGATCAGAAGGCGGTGAGGCATCAGTTCCTTGAGAAACTTCGATGCTGGCAGACCGTCTGGAAAACTTGTTGCTCCTACTCGGACTCTCTTCAACATCACTGGTAGCTGGAAATTATTACAAGTATTAACAGCAAAAAATAACAATCACTACAAAAATAAATACTTGTAATTGATTCCGATACTGTGTCATGTTGCTCCCCCTCGCTCAAATACAACTCCTCAATTTCCTCCGCCGTCGCATTAAATCTTATAGCTAGACTTGGCACTGATGAAGTAATCGGTTTTCCTATAATTAAAAATAAATTTCGATTAAAAATATATGTATGTTGCAGCCAAGAACAAGAACCTAGTCCATTCGTCCTTGTTTTATTACCAAATAGTTTTTCTTGAAAAAATTTCATTACTGTAAACATTATAATGCTCGATAATTCCTAAAAGAAATATATTTCTCGGCAATATGGTTAGAAATTAGATTACAATTATGTAAAATTGTGCATAAATCTAGAAACGTTTTCCACCAATATTTCAACAGCCACTCAATAAAAATAGTAAACACGTAAACACAACACAGTAAGAATGTGCATAAAGCAGCATATCATTGTGCAAGCCTAATTTAAATGGCACAAAAACATCTGTGCGCTGATGTGTTCCACTGCTTAGGCGTTTTTAAACATGTTGCACTGTGTAATATTAATTAATTTAATACTTATTTATATTGTTTCAAATTGTAATTTATAGCACATTAAAGTTTCTGTTTTTTTCCAATTAGCATCAAACATCCCTTTAAAATAATGTTGGGCGAGACAAAAGTATGCTCATTAATATTTCGGCAACAAATCGTTGCCTACTGACTTGTTTGCACGTGCTTGTATTACTACTATCTACTCTTTCGCTAGCTAGACCTTATGAAACAATAAGCTCAGACTAACATTTGTTAGATTCTCCGTTTTAGCGTTTTATGTCATTTTTCCCTAATGGTAATTTTAAGTATTAAACATACATGTAATATAAATACTTCCAGAACTATTTTTTGGTATATTGTGTTGCCTATTATATAAACAGATTCGCTTGGTGTGAAATGTAACCTGCAGAAGTCACGGTTCTATTTGTTGTCTACTATCCGTTTTATTGAAAGGCAACTTATTTATATTATAACTTATTTTAAGTGTTCTTTTATATAAATTGATGTTTATTATCAATGAAAATAATGCTACAATGAAATAAATATTTAGTTGATATATAAACATTACACATTTTAATAGTGGTAGTTGTACTGATACTTTTTTGTTTAAAAGAACATTCATTTCATTTATAATTAAAATCATAAAAAGTAATATCGATTTATTCTTCCTCTTCACCTAATTTTTATTACAACTCTTTGTGTCTAAGTGACCTGACGGTACTTAAGAGTACCATCCTTTTTTTATCAAAAATGTATTGGCCAAAATAAAATAAAAATGTATATATAACCTATTTTCAACCAATATATATTTTTTAAATATGCCGGCAACTAAGGGTTAAAGTGGAACTTATGAAGGGTATGATAGGAATAAATACACAGAGAAAAATTTCATCAAATCTCTAAATGTGTCCGTTAATTTCAACAAGCCTGTATAAAATATATATACAGGCTGGGTAATAATTGGTGAGTAAAGACCAGATAACTTTGTAAATCATGCCAAAAGAAAACAAAAACCTTGATCCAAAATGCTGAGAAACTTTTCGTTTAGCCTCACGAGGTTCTAAAAGTTTCATTAAGTTTGGCAACGTAGCAAAATTTAACTAAAATCTATAATGTAAGCAACTTGAAATTTTTTTCACAACAAACGAACATTCAAATTGCATTCTGATTTCATGGTACATATAGGTTTCAAATGATATTCCCTAGCATCAAAGACGTAATTTCTTGAAAACGGCTACATAAAGTAAATAGAGCATTCAGTTCATTACATGAACTACGTTATAATTTAAATTTTAATAAAAATCTTGTTACACTGCCAAGCATATGTATTTTTAATTTCAATTTGATTTATTCTTCAATAGTAATTTGCATATTTTTCATATTTCTTATTATTAATTTTAAATAAACGTCATAACCTTTATTATAGTAAAAAAAAGCAAAGTACATAAAATAAGCACTTAAAATAAGCTTTATATTGACAAAATTAAAAATTTGAGGACCACGTGAGGGTCAAAGAATTTCTCACCATTTTTGAATTAAAATTTTGTCATCTTTTCACACAATTTACAAAGTTACCAGGAGTTTGCCCTGCATTTATTAGATTTTTATTTTTGCAAAAAAATCACCAAAAACCTAATATGTTGATTAGTTTCAACAACCCTCTATAAAATATCTAAATATGTCTATTATTTTGAACAACCTTGTATAAAATATATAAAATTGAAAGGTTTTTTTGAGAGAGATATATTCATCAAATATGTGTATTCCAAGAAACCTCAGAAATGGTTCCAAATCAGTTGGAGAACAAATTTTTGTGTCTCAATAAAACTCTGATTTTGTATTTCAAACTAAAAGTTCGTTATTCCAGCCCATGAGCAGGTACTAAAAATTCGGATTTTTATTGCAAGTAGGAACTTGTTTCAAACTGATTCAATTTCTTGTGAAGCCAAACCTAAAACTTGAGAACTGATTCATCTTATCAATTTATCCCGAATCAGTTCATAAAATAGAAACAACACTATAAGCCATTATCTTTAACAACCCTGTGTAAAATATATAAAATCGGAAAGCTCTTTTGCCTGAATTTCATCTATCCATCCATTATTTTGAACAATTCCGTATAAAATATCTAAATATTTACAGTAATTTGAATAACCCTGTACAAATTATACAATATGCGACGTTTTTTGTAACAAATTGATCAAATATATAAGTATGTGCATTATATTGAACAACCTTGTATAAAATATATCAATTATTTTGAACAACCCTATACAAAATATATAAAATCAAAAGGTTTTTTGCAAGAAATTCATCAGATATCTAACTATATTAATTATTTAAACAACCCTGTATAAAATATCTAGATATGTCAATTTTTTTGAATAATCCTGAATAAAATAATGGCATAGCAACGATGATTAAAGATTAATCATTGTCTAATAATGATAATGAACCAAGTATTACTTGTGGTAGTACGTAAAAATAAAAATCCACTAGATGGGGTTTTTTCATAGGCGGAACAAATATAAATTAATAGCGAGATATATATTATTATAAAACAAACAAAACTATTATTGCACATTAAATTTTATAAAAAATAAATTAGTGTTCCACTACGATAATGTGCCATTAAAATAAATGCATATTGGGCTTGTGTAAACATATTGAAATTGTTTAATTATTCAAAAAAAAAGAAGTTAAATGAACATAACCTTATACGTTATAAACATTCACGTCATAAATTCATCTGTCAAATAATCACAATCGTCTATTGGATAAAAATAATAATCTAGTTATTTTTAGTGTGCAGCACTTAATTTCACATACCTGAAAAGACATAAAGATTATAAAATTCCTAGATTTTTTAAGTATATTTTATCATCCGGTATGGTGACAACAGAAACAGGTACACATGCCCAAATCTTCTTTATTTATGAATATTAATGAAATTTGTATGAGTTAAAATACATCAAGAGTCCCTACTTAAACCGCTAAAAATTTAAAAAATATCATTTCAAGTTTATCGCCAATTTTCTAATTTTAAATGAAACACTTTTCAATTATAATTAAATATTTTTCAATTATTTTTCTGGTTAAGTGCGTTTTTTTAGTGTATTTTAAAAATACCGAAATCTGTCCATTATTTTGAACAACTCTATATAAAATACGTAAAATCGATGTATAGCTAATGTATAGATGACATGTGCAAAACATTCCATAGTTCACATGCATCAGTCTAACTGTGGCCTGCATCCCCACTATCTTGAACACCATTTCATATTTTTAGACCACCTAACTATAAAAGTTTCACTTCAAAAATAATTTAGGTTATATTGACTTGCTCTAACTAACAAAGTAGCATGTACAGATCTAAAAACTCAAAATTGTAAGAAAAAAATTATTAAATTCATCAGTAAAACACACGGCTCGAGTTTAGCTCACACCCAGAGTGAAAAATGTTACCGTTTAAAAATGTTCATTGGTAATTCTTCAAAAATTGAATAGTATGTAATTAAGTGTAAATGGTACGTACAAAGGTATGAATGAACATACAAAAAAACAAAACATTTTAATTCGAAAGCTACCGGTCAAGATGAAACAATTTCAATATAAAAATTATTATTATTACACAATACGATGAAAGCAATTTTTTAGAAAAGAATTATCAGCATGACATGACTCAATAATTATAGTGGCACGCACATAATAAAAAAAATTCTATGATGAATCAACCTAAAATCAACAACATATCATTGTATTTCGTTAAACAACAATATTGATAAAATAGCAGACTAAATATAAATAATTAATGGGAATTACCTTTAAGCATGCCAAGCGTTATTTTTCCTCCATTGTTTTTCATTCTATCCATATTAGTATGTGAATTTATACATTTATTAAAAAATATTAATTGTTAGATTCGCATAGTAATCTAAAAAGAAAAGCGTAAATAACCACCACCTGAAGAATCAAACAACCAAACCAAGCCAAGCCAACGATTGGGAATAAGCAATTACTAATCAATGCAAATACAATCGAATCAAATTAATATAACAATCAGTTAATTTAAAACCATAAAAACAATGCAAACAATAAAATGGAAAATGTAAAAATGTAAACAATGAATGTGTACCTTTTTTATTCATGTTGTTTTAGTTTTTATTCCGGAGTCTACATTCTACATGTTATTGTAAATTTGGAAATTACATTGCATCACTGTAATTATTTCAATTCACGCGGAAATGTTAATTGCGGAATTATCAAAGATAACAGCTTGAAAACGTCAATTACGGACAATTTGACAGGAACCGACTTGGGCTCACAAAAACAGACGGGATACGATTGTGAAGTTGTCGCTTACTAATCATCAATCATACCAATACTGGAATGAAGTTGAAACATTTGATTTTTAAATTAATGTAATTAATTTTGATTGCCTTCACAATTTCCATATAGTTATTGGAAGTTATCAAACAATCTACCGACAGATGCATTTTATTATCATAGGTAACAAATAACAATAAGTTGTATTCTCGATATTTTTGTATAAATGTCAGGAATTCTAATACCAAACGATGTAAATACAATTGCGCAGCATGAGTTGTATTTTCCAAAGATTTTTGGTAGAATGAGTTTGATTTATAAACAAAAAACGAGATTAGATTTGGCCTGAGGTTATAATTTTTCTATTTTGACCGATTATTTATTATTAAATTCATATCGACAGACTATAATTTGTCAAATATGACAAATATTAATGGAATTAGCTATGAATGACGTTTCTTATTAATGCGGTGTTAAGATAATTTTGCAGTGAGAATACAATTTTTGCATAAAATTACATGTAAAACGCACTAACTGAAAATAATTGTATTATCACGCCAAAATTATCTTAGCACCGCAATAGTTACCAATAAGAAACATCCGCCGTAGCAATTTATAATAGTATTTGTCATATTTGACAAATTACAACTGTCATTTGTATGAATTTATTAATTAATAATCGGTTGAAAAGGAAAAATATATTCACATGCCAAATATAATACCGTGGTTCGTGTATTGATATTTTTTATAAATTAAACTGATTCTAATACCAATCATTGGAAAATGTAACTAGTGTTGCGTTCTATTTTCATTGTTTGGTATTAGGATTCACGACATTAAAAAAATTATCGATTATATACGAACCACTTGTTATATTACTTATGAGAATATACCCAATTTTGACAAAAATCAACAATATTAATTCATTGTTGTTGTTTGTTATAAGTAAGTGAAAACACAATACGTGTTGTATACGCGTTTTATGTCATAGTTGTATGTTATTGTAAGTGATACAATTTAGAATAATTTTAATGACAGATTGCCGGAGTTGATATAAATAAATAAATTTAAAGATTGCCATAATTTACGTTATTGTATATGTGTATTTATTATATTGTTAATATATACCTATAAAGGAATTTTGAAATTTGCCGGTAACCGTGCACGAAAGAGCCTCAAAAGCTACTGAAGCAATTTTAGCAAATAAATCACAATTTATTTACGAAAAAGAATATTCCCGTTTTACTGCATGGTCGCAAAAAAATAACTACAATAAATATAACTGTCATGTTGCCATTTTTTCAAGAATTGGTGCGTTTACCAGATTTTGTATCATTGATTGTGTTATTGCTCTTTGTATGTTGGTTAGGTTAGGTTACAGTCAGAAAGGTTTTTTCCAAACTCGCTTTGAACAAAATTAACTATGCTACGGACGAAATTGCAAGAAAAAAAATACAATTAGCGCAAGGTATAGAATATACTATGTTTTTGTATCTTATTTTGTGTTATATCTTTATTTTTTTGTAAATAATTTGCCAACGATTAAATTATGATTGGTTTAAAAGTAATATTATTATGTTCATCTTGTAGAACAGTCTTGAGTTGATTGGACAAGCCAGACAAAAACAGAACCAGCTCAAGTCTATTCTACAAAATCAAAATAATAATATTACTTTTCACAAACAAATTACAAGTGAAATGTTACATATCGACAACAATGCTTGCAATTTCAAAATAGAAATTAGCAACCTCAATGTTATTTACAAAAACATCACCAAATCTTTTCAAAACTATAACAGTTAACACCGATGTGTGGTCTCTTTCAACCTACAAATACGTATGTTTTTCATGTAACTTGTTTTTTTAAATTTTTTTAAATTATTATTTATTGTGTAAATCAAATCATTGTAGTCTAGTCTCGACAATGTGATAAATGTGATGTGAAATTAATTTTCGATTTCAAATGTTTTTGCTACTTCTACATCCAAATGACTTATTTTGCGTCTTTTACGTACTGGGATCATCTGGTATCCATATTGCTTATATACCGCAAATATTTTACTATGCATTTATTTATGAAATCTCAATTTAATGCTTTCTTTAGACTTTCCTGCCGCTCTTCTACAGTATTAGAAATTATGTCTTTATTCCGTTTCCTTCTCATGTTCTTTAGTATTTTCCAACTTTCTGTGCTTTTTCTTCCACCTAGGTATGTGTTGAGTCTTGAGCATTTTCTCTCCCATCTTTCGTTCTTTTTTGCACAGATCATTCTTCGTACCCTTGCTTGTCCTTGTTTGTATGTAAACTTATCATTTTGATTTTTGGAGCTTAACGTGGTGTTGTATAGTTTTCGATCGTTTTCTATTTTATATTCGATCTCCTTATCTCACCAGTATGGTTTTTTAAACTTCCCTTTTTTTACTGGCATCCTAATGCCTCTCTCGCTGCTGCATTTATGCATTACTTTATGTATTCATACTGTTCCTCTATAATATCAAACTATATTCTTTACAGTGGTGAAGCCATTATTTGTCGCAATTTGTCTAATTGGATGAAACTCAATTTCTTGATTTTCTTTACTAAGGGGAATGGATAAGGCTTTGTAAACCAGGGAATTATATGCAGCTAGTTTATGAGACGTTGGATGGTTAGAGTCCCGGGGGGAAAAGCGACATTTACAGACACTACGTCTGTAAATGTCGGTTTTCTAAAAATGTTGAATGAAATTTTATTATTACGCGGATGAATGATGTTAATATGTTAAAGAAAAATGTCTAACTGTCGGGACGTACCTACAAAACCTGCAAAAATGTCATCAACATAGCTGTACCAAAAATTTGATATAAGAATTTTTGATTCTAGATTTGTCATAAAAATGTCTGATAGAAGTAGACTAAATGGGGATCCCATATAGAATTAAATTTAAAATAATTTTGTTCAGTGCAAATTTTAAATGCGTTTGCCAATTCCAACTTAACAGAAATATTGATTTGGGATTTTACCAGAATATCTTGAATTTTTGCAAGGCATTCGTCTGGAGGAATATTTGAGAACATGTTATAAAATAAAAATATGTTTGTTTTTTACTTTTATTAATGTTTCGAGAAGAAAAACTTGTTTTTTTTTTAATTTCGGAAATATTAACAGAAAATAAATAAATAAATTCCACAACAGGAATTATTGTAGCCTTTAGTTTAACCAACAAAATAAATTGTTTACGTACTTACTTTAACTAACCAAAATATTATTCATAAGAATCTAAGAATAAGATCATTGATTTCATGCTTAAATACTATATTTTCCACTTCAAAATACAATTTGTGGCAAAAATTATGTAACATTTTTATGAAATCATGTAAAATTTTTATGAAATTTTGAAAATTTACGTTAAATT
>JARJEC010009997.1:0-16380 GCA_030264575.1 Tachinus sp. AB-2021 | reverse complement strand
CTTCAAAAAACTCGAACCTTAATTGAACCGATTGATTTGAACCGATTACCAGTCGAACATAAACTATAATGTTTGAACCGTAGCCATTTACTTGAGCGATTCGACAGCCCACTAAAAATGAATTCTTACAAAGTCACGATTACATAAATACCAATTCTCGCTATTAATAATAATCAATATAATTAACTAAAATATATAAAAATAAAAATCACATAATTCTATAGCAATCTTTTGTTATTATATCATTTTGTTAAATAAAACCACTAGATTTTATTATTATAATTGAATTTACCCAAACTGATGCTTTATGTTAGTAGAATATCAACGAGCACTAAACTCGAGAGAAAACTTTTCCACTACCGGCAAGAAAGGTTTTGGAATTTCTACTTGCTAGTGTTGAATACAATCTGATTGTTAAACAAAATTTCTGCTTATTTAACATGGTTATATTTAATTTTTAAATTACTTTTTAGATATGTTTGTATAAAATTGAGTCATTTTGGTTGGGTCATTGAATGTTTGATTGATTGTTCAACATATCATTTTTATAATAATATTTATCATATCCTTGAGCGATGCATGTTTTGAAGTTTTTTATAATTCTAACAGCATCCGGACGCGATAACGACCCCAAAAATAGGCACCGCGGACTACAATATGGCAGTGCTTGATATCCATGGCAACGCGGGGTTAATGGGGTTTCACCTAACCCTATGATATTCCAGTTTGGATCGCATTCTAAGTTTCCACATTTAACAAAGTGTAGCACCAGCATCCATTGTTTGTGTTTCTATTTGCGAGAATGTCCCGTTCGCATCATCAAATTAAACACATCTCATTTACTATGCCCCTCAAGATTCTCGGATGTTTCCATCTTATGAATTGCTAAGTCCTTGCTTCAAAAGAAACGACTAATGGGAATAGAGGATGGCGTTCCGGCGAGCTGATAACTTTCATTTCGAGTAATCCCGCGCAACTTTTTATTTTGGTTGTCCAAGAGTGAAGTTTTGAGAAAAGGAATGGGGGGGGGGGTGCAATCCTCTCAATCGATCCATCCGAATAACAACTAACAGTAACTGGCAGTGATTCGGGTAGAATTATAAATAAGTAATTTGAATTATGTCTTGGGAGACACGCGAGCTTGACACGCCCCATGCCGGAGGACCCGCTTGTACCGCTGATTGTTCCTTTGTATTATTACTCATTCACGAGTTCCTACCACTGCCAATGCAATCGTGAGCTCGATAATTCACCGTCAGGAACTATTGCAGTCGTAACAATTGCAACGGGCAAAGGCCACTGATTCTTAATTGAAATGCAATTCAACAAAGAACGTTCAATCAATTTATTACTACGATTAAGATCGATTACTAAATCAATTAACCAAACAATGGTTTTACTTGAGCCTTTATAATTAATGCATTTCACTACATTTAACACAATAATTATTAATTTAGAATGGCAGCTTAAAAAAGAATTTATTTTTTACCATTCCACATTGGAAGTAACTCCAACTTTTATTCAATTATGTTAATTCCCGCAAATATTAATTAAGTTGCAGCCAACATATTCTGGTCAGCTCTGTTTGTTGGAGACTAAATGCGGAATCTTGTCTGGTAGTATTCATAGTATTCATAGTAAAATTATTCGAGTTTTGATTATTAAAATGGATTTATCAAATTAATTATGACAGGAAAGTTTAGAAAAAGACTGAATACAAAATATAAATGAAGCGTTGTTCCTTCTTATAGTCTGTCGAAAATATATTTTCCATTCCTAATTTTTTTATTTTAGTATCAAAATTTTACTTGAAGCTCAGACAATAAAATCATGGTATATATAAATCTTTTTACAAACACCTTTGTTGTTTGTGATCATTTATTATCAGAAGCTAAGTTTGGAAAACTCAAAGAATTGAGCATAACTTAAATGTGTTTGCTTTATTAATGAAATTTGAAAGTTTTATGATGGACACAACTTTTAGTTTTGATAATGAATGTTTATCGTAAAAGTTTTAATTTATTTTAAGAGTAGATCAAAATCATAATTAACCACAATAACATAACAAATATAACTTAATAATAATTATTACTTAAAATTTTCAACATTACAATATGCGATATTTAGCAGGATGTAATGCATCATTACTTGGATTGCAGTTAATTTAATTACATCTGGGAGCAGTAATTGTTCTTGATTTAAGCTCTAACTGATTTATTGCGAATTAGCACGTACTTATTAGCAAACCACTAGTGTAAATAATTAAAACATGAAATTTAAAAAAAACTATTTTTTATTACTGAGAGAAAATAAATAGTGTAATTCATTTCATCTACTTAACGAAAGTTGGTCGGTAAGTAGAGTATTCAAATTGGATACTGAAAGTAAACCGCAACTACTTAACCACAATAGTTCAGGTAATGTGTTTTTCAGAGACTTGGTGTTGAATAAAAACTTTAGTGCAATAAATACAGTTGCTTTTACTGTACCATTGCAGCCAACACTCCTATCAACATTTGATAGTTAGTCAGATCAGCATCAAATTCATTTATGTATAAGACATATGTCAAAATTATAAAACATGTAACATGTATTTAAGTCAATATAACCTAAAATTAAATTAAATCTACAATGCGATCCTGTCAGGATTTAAATCTTTACAATACATTGCGAACGGCGTTTTTGCGGAATTTTAAACTTCGAAAAGCCTTCTGCATTGCGATATATCTCGTGATATATTATATTATTACTATTACTATTAAAATAGGTTTGCTTGTTACAGACGGTAAACATCGATACCCGGTATACCAATCTCGGTATAAAAATCTCGTTTAATCATAGCTTTAGTAGAGTTAATTGTTTAATTGGTTGTACAATACCTTTTGCAATGTATAAAATGAGTTTTTTCTGAATATACGTTCTGGCATCTATTGAGGCAAACATTATTTTATTAAACAATAAAAAACTTCAATACCTATTTAGTATTCAGTATGACCTCTTAAGCTTGTTTTCAATTGGCACGACTTTAATTATATAATTATTAAAGTGATGTATGCCACAACATTTGCAAAGCGTGTAAATAGCCGGTTTAAGATTTAGGACACTCAGTGAAGAAATGTAAAAAAAAGCTTAAATGCTGCACAAAACATTTAAATATTCTTCACTGAATGTCCTAAATCTTAAACCCGCTATTTATTTACACGCTTTGTAAATGTTGTGGCATGGCGCTTCATCACTTTAATAAGGCAATTCAAATATGCAAGCAAAAGGAGTCATTTACTATTAATTGTTCCACCAAGTCTAGTCCAGTCATACTGTCGCACTAAACGTGATATTATTATGCTATTATTAAAATATTATAAATAAATAGGTTATTAAGTAAAAATAATATTTACTTTTTTCCGGAAATCATATGAGGAAAACACATGTGTTGTTTATATGTTTTGCAGTGTTATCCGTTACTCAAATAATTTCTGAAGAAATTACATATTATTTTTTTATTAGATTAGAAATTTATAGACGTAGATCAAATTTGCAGCTAGAGCGCACGTTCGAGTAGCACCAATTCATGTTATCAACGGCTGTTTGTGAATAGAAAAATACTTATCTTAATTTGCTTAATGAGTTTCCTTGGAACAATGAATTGAAGAAATTATATGTGGGTGGATGAAGATTACTATTTTTATTTACTTGGCTTGGTTACTTAGTGTTAATAACGGAAAAAAACATTATGAGAAAAAATATTAGCCATTATCTAAGGTTTTTCGCAATTCTAAGATTTTTAATCTTATGAATTAATTACAAAGAGCCAAAATTTATTATTTATATAATTTACGAAGCGGTTTGTGAGTCAACTCCTAAAATTAACTTACCTTGATGAGAGTTTTATAAGCAATAATAAGACTAAAATTAATCATAATCAGAAAAAGTTGTTGGTAATGAGCAAATTAAAACATTTAATTGAAATCCTGAAATGTCAGTGGCATTCTATTCTAACTTCTTCAATGTATGTTTTTACCTTTAAAAAAATACTGCAGCACTAAAATCTTAATAGTATATTCAAATACAAGTTAAAGTATGCTACAGTACAACCAACATAGTGTGACAATACGACAGAGGTCTGGAGTATGCTCAGAGACAAAACTAGCGCTGGGCATATTCTAGATCGCTCTCGTGTTGTGCGTCCTTTTCTATCGTTGCACGATAACACCATCCATAGGTAACGCTCAGTTGGTTATACTAGACTTATTCAAGCACGGGTCTGTTTATGAGCCGCGTGTGAGTGGCCGATTAGACAAGTGTTTGAACCGCTTTCAGAAACTAGTTTTTGATTCTATTTTCTTTATTATGGTAAATTTTAAATTTTGTTTGATTATTTCAAAGAATGAAAATCGTTAAAGAAAGAAGATTATTTTAGCATAATATTTAATTTGTTAATGAGTCATTCTGTTAGCCAAAATAGAGAAGATATGCAAAAAGTAGTTTTATACCTTTTCCAAATAATCGATCCAATTGCATTGTAAGAAAATTATTAAACTAGTTTGCTTATTTTTTTTAATTGGTCATGTTTAAAAGAAGTCAAAATTTTTTATTCTGACGATAATAAGACCATCATACAATATTCTTTATTATACAAATATGTATACCGCTAATTCCTGCCACACCAATACACTGTTAATTTGTAATATAATAATAATTAAATTCCGTTAAAGTAAGACCAATTTAATTAATAAAGCCAAACAAGTAATATTTTATTTAATAGAAATAAATAGATGGATATGAAATAATTGAATAGAGATATCTTTAAATTTTCAATTTGTTTTATAAGAAAGCAATTGAAAACTTTTTATATTACATATATATTCACTTTTGTTTTTGTTATGTTTCTCCTCGTGCATGTTTTTTTATCTGGAAATTGCGCGAACAAATAAAATTCGAGAACTTTTTTGCGTGGAGTGTTTATACTGTAAAGGAGTTTTTTCGCATTGCAACTACCATTAATATTAATAATAATAATAATAATTGCAAATAATTGAATAAAAATCGTTACTTTTAGCATATCTTCACGTAATTGTTTATATAATTTGAGCTCGGTAATTATAGTAATTGTTTGCGGGGCGTTAATTACTGCCCCAGCGCATGCAATTAATTATACAATTTAATAAAGCGCTAATTAATTATCAACATTAATATACTCGGCGTTTGCGGATTATAAGAGTTCCTTGCGCAGATAGAAGCGGGAAATGTGTTTCGCGGTTTAAGGGTGGTAGATGTATGCTGGGGTTGGGTATTTTCTGGGTTTGTCACATTTCCTCACACCGCTGTACAAACGTAATGAAAATAAAGATATAAATATGAAGCTTTTAAAACTGTCTTATTTGAATGTAAAAAGGGGTAGATTAGTTGTGTATTACGTTTTAAATGAGTTTGCTTTAAGAGGTATTTAGCGGTTGGTGAATTGTGGACCCAATTAACGTTGAATCCGTGTGTGTAATCGCCTAGAAATAGTTGGGTTTGAAAAGTGACTGTTATTTGTATCCGTGGGGTTAGATAGTTTTGTTTCTGTTGCAAACCTGTCCCCCATGAGCTTGGTGCTTCGTCTAAATGCGGCTTGGCGTGTGGGTGTTTGTCACAATGATTGAGGCGGCTCTTCAGGATATACATGTCCTTAGAGCTATTGCCACAATTACTCAAGCTACCAATTCCTACACAGGTCAATAGTTTTTTTTCTATTTTTGGTAGCACATAATTATTTCCCAAATATTATTTATTATCAATTATATATTTTAAAAAGTTGTTAATTTACGGTTTCATAAATTGATTAGATTTAAACACGCTTAACTTCTCAAATGTATGTGGATTTTAACTACTTCATTACTAATGAATACTAATTTTAATTTATTGATGAATTGTCATTCTGCTTGGAACTGACTGAAAGTAGAAAAAGTACAATTGCCGATAATCAAATTGAATTGGGTTTGTAATGGAATTTCAGATTAGATTGATTTGAATAATTGAAAGTACATACAATAAATACATGATCGCCCTAGCTATTCCATTAATTCTTAATTGGCTCAATGTACTCTACAACTCTACAGTTAATTATCGATAAGAACAAATCATTAATTATGAAACTGGCGTACGTCTACCAGAGGAGTTCAAACTTCATTTCTTCAATGTTGTGTTCGACTTTTGTTATTTTTACTCTCCATCATCCCCGTGTTAGTAGTTGTGCAGCATGACTGTTTCGGATTCGATTGGCAGTGTGCCGTCAGGAGTTTTAAGCGGATATAAATTCGATTGAACGTCCAAAGCTGCATCACTAATGGGATGATTGGATGTGAATCTCATACCGCTAAAGCGTCTCCGGTTGGATCCCCGACGAATCCCCATGCGGACCCCCCAAACCAGATTATAGTTCATAACTATTATTTCCCCGGGCACTAGCGAATTGATTGATTGATTTGGTCAGATAAAATGGCGACTAATGAGAATATAATTAACAAGACACAATCGACAAATACTGCCGGTATTGGATTTTTTCAATAAAAATACTCTCGTCATGACCAACATTTACTAATAAAAATTGCATGATAAATGGATTTCAATGCTGTATTATTATATCAACTAAAATTTATTGTATATAAATTTGACTCATATCCAAATGTATTTAAGCACTTGAATATAATTGATTTCCCAAAAACTAAGTAACTTGAATATAATTGAATAATTTTGTATATGAGGAATTATTATAAAACAGTGTAATGTAAATACTTTAATAGCTAGCTTGTTCTTATTTGTCTAATCAATTTCTAGATGCTTTACTTATTCCCGATATGAACACTACTACAGCTACACCAATCTGGCAATGCCTCTTGCACGTAAGCATACACTATACTTCTCTTGTGTTATTTCCTTTTTTATCATTGCGAGAAAACTTCTTCCATATGCCAGTATGAGTTGGGTTCATTGTACTAACTCAAATCATATCATATATATATATATATATACGAAAAGGTATTGTTACATTATATCCTGTGGATAGCTCAGTTGTAAAGCACTAGCCTAATAAGCTAATAAGAAGTTTGAACCCCAAAAATGTGACCAATTTTAATCTCGCTTTCTATCCACTGGTGGTTTGGAAGTCATTTTATGTGACAACAGCTGTAGATCCCATCAAAACCCCGTTATCATAAGCCATCGGCTTACCTAGATGCAATGATGTAAAACACAAACAAACCGTTGCAACATATTACAATATTAACGGGAGTCATTGTAATATTCTTCTAGGCGATTACTACAGTGAACAAAGCACATAAAGTGGTGATATTTGATATTTAAAACATAAGAAAACTTGTGTTGAAAATATAATAATTTTTATATGTATATACCGGATAGCAGATTTTCTGAAGACATTGAAATATTCCGAAAATTACGCATTGAATCAAAAGAAGTACTGAATAAAATTTGTTTGCATGGAAGGGGGTCATCCAATGATACTAAAGTTCACCCCCACCACCACATCCTTAGATGGGAATGGGGGTAACTTTGAAATCTTAAATGAGAACCTCCATTTTTTATTTCAGATTTCCATTCTACGGAAAAAATTACATGACATTTGTATATATCATTTAAGATTTCAAAGTTTCCCCCACCTCTACCCCTGCACACGTTCACTATTTTTTAGGACGTTGTGAGATTACTTCCAGCATTGTAGACAGATTCTCTGTTGACGAGTATCGACAGTTGTCACTGTCAACCAAATTGAAACAAATTTAGGGTTTTTTGTCGTTTGATTTCTACTTTTGGTCGTAATTCTTCCTTATAGCTCTCCATATAGGCTTATCTGATGTATCTGTTTTTCGCTACGACTCTGATATAATAAAAGTTCTAGAGTCTTCCTGTTTCCTTTTTTGTTATTCTTGGACATCGGTAAATAAACTGAGTTCTCCACTGTTTGGGTTCCTGTCTAGTGGTAACATGGCCTACCCGTTCCGCTAGAGATTGGCAATCCGCTGCAATCTTATTCTAAGTGTTTCTTGTTCTATTGCGCACTGGGTGCATCTTAATTTGTTCATGTGGCGTGTTTTGAGCGTTGTAGTTTCTATCGACGTGTTTGTTTTACTAGAACGTAACTGCATAATGGCGATATTCCAGGACACGAAGAAAAGAAAAAGAAAAGATTTTCTATAGCTAAATAAAATTGCACTTCATTTTTGGTTACGTCTATGTCGATTAATACAATTCTGATGGTTTAAACATAACGGTTTATTTACCAAAAAATACTGTATAAGTGTATAAAACTCAAAATTGTAAAAATGTTACGTTATATTAGAAATAAACCGTCAATATATGTCATAACGGGCAGTATGCATGAACCACCTTAAATTACTAAGATATTTAAATTCTAAGATATTTAAATCTGTTTCTATGAATGCGTGCGGCTCTCCATTATACATTGATCTATGACGTCAACGAATGCCGACCCATCATAGAACAATGTAAAGAAAAGAGCCGCGCAGCGCAGCGCATCGCCGCCGATCTTTCAGATGCGCGATGCCTTATAGAGAATTACACTATCTGCATCCGCTTATTTCTTTTAAATGGCGTCGCACATCTGGCAGATTGGCGGCGATGTTATTTTATTATATATTGTTCTATAACGGGTCGGCAGAGGTCGACGGCTGCCGACCTGTCATAAAACAATGTAAAAAAGGTGCCGAAAGATCTCGTAAATGTGCGATGGCCTAATAGAGAAAACTATACGTGTGAAGTATACATGGTTAGCCAAAATTACCTGAACGGTCAAATATCTCGAGAAATACACATCAGATCGCAAAAACATAAAATATGTCTTTAATGGTTAATAATAAGCTACAATACAACTTTGAAATTTGAAATAGGAATCCTCATTTTTTATAAGAATTCGAATCTGTAATAAAAATGGGCAATCCTATTTTAAAGTTGCCCCCTACAGCCCCCCAGGGGCTGAGCAGGTTTGAATGTAGTATCATTAGCTTTTTAAAAACCATTAAAGACGTGATTTTTGTGTTTTTGATGATTTGATGTTTGTCTGTTCATGCAAAATTGTTCACTGTACCAATATTATTTGACTGTTCCGGCTCGTTTTACTAACCTTATACATGATAATAATTATAACTGTTTAATATTTAAGCTTTCAACGTGATGCTACATAATATACAAATTACCATATTTTAATTGAAAACTCGCAATTTAAATAAAAATGATTTTGATTTTCATCAATAAACCTGTTTGAATATAACACAATTTAAATCTGAACGAGATTTGTTGTCATGTCTGCAGCATAATATGCGAATAATATGCACTATAATTAAAAAAATATATTACGCTGTAACAATGCAGTAATAATTGATTGATCTTATCAAAATAAACACGTCGAATTGTAAATATATAAATTATTATACAAATAATTGAACAAAATAATTTAATAATTGGCTATTTTATTGGTTGCAATAATACAGCCTGGCTACAAATTAAATAAAATTTAATAAAATGCATAACGCACATTCAGCTCAAATAAAATGCGGTCAAATGCAATTCTGCATAATAATAAAATATGTTGCGACGATTTTAACATCCCGGTTTTACGATTTGCAACCATATTTGTCGCCATACGTTTAAATATAAATGTTGATTGCTATTTTTTACGCGCACGTTGTGGGAATTGTTAAATTCAATTGCTACATTTTAATTATAAAATAAAAATACTCATGAAATTCAACGGGAATGCATAAAATAATGTGATGAGGACATATTCCGCACTCACATTGCAACTTATGGATGCATGTAATACACTGGGGTGATGTTGGACGACCTTTATCGAAATTTCTTTAAATGGATCTTTCTTTCGTACTGAAATCTCGGCGTCTATTCTCTGTAAATTTTATACATTTCTCAGGAACTACTATGATAAAGAAAATGCGGCATTCCAGGCCACTATTGACCGAATCGACTCCAACATCACACTATATTTACTTTATTATGCACTTAAATAAAATTGCGCTTGCATTTATGTATGTAACACACCGTAAAATTCATCCCGAGGCAAAAAGGCACCACAATGTATTTTCCTATATCTTGATAAATATCTTGAACGGATCCAATTCGAGCGATTCTTATTCAGTTTATATGGTCATTTTAATATTTACTATTCGATCGCACTAGAAGAATAATATCGCCAATAAAAATAAGTTAATATAATATATTATTAAATGTCACTCAAAGTCTAGAATATCTGTCATTAATGTTTATTTATTAACTGTTATGAGAAGAGCTTAAGAATATTTTATTTTGTTGTTGTTCGTTTTTATTTGCAACTTTTCCTGGAAAATAAAATATCGCCGACTTTTATTTTAGTGCGTTCATAAATATTATAGATAGACGAAATCGATCGAAATTGTTGAAAATAATATCTAAAATATCTATAATATATAATAAGATTATTTTTCATCGTTGTTGTTTAACATTTTTTAATTTTATATCAGTATTTATGATAAACAATATACAACAAAACTTTGAAAGAAAACTAATATTACTAGATAAGAATTTATACCTGATGAGTCACAATTAACAACCTATTTTGCCAAAGGTGGGCCAAAAACAATTATGTTTAGCTCAAGTTGTGGCTAATAAACGAAACTACGTCTTCCTCCTTTCATTTGGACTTATTTAAATGTAACTTATATTGATAAAACCATATGAAATAGTTATATAAATATGACTAAAATGAGAACTACATGGCATATTACATAAATGTATAATTTTATACAATATTATAGTATAGTCATTTTATGTGCGTTTTCTCAACTATATTGATATGTATTATTCATACATACAGTGATTAATTATTAATCACAAGGGATTAATAATTAATCAATTACTTTAATGCGCTCATATTATAATACAGCAATTCTTATCTCATAATATAGATTTTTATATTTGTTAATTATACAATAGCATTTTCGAATTATATCACAGCTGCTGATATCAAAGATTATATGAGCTTGAGCTTGGCTCGAGCAGAATACAGATTGCACAACTTCAGTTCTGTTATATCGACATTATAAATTAAAAACAATTTGTATATATTTCTCGCCAATTTTGCTGTTCTTAAAACTATAAACAAATATTGACATTAGCAGTGACAACCTGCAAAATGGATCTGATGAAAATAACACAAAATAACGCCAATAAATTTATAATAGAAGATAGAAGCAGAGATTGATTGATGCTTATTAAAAATTAAATGGCGCTGTACCAGTCGTAGGCCGCGATCATTGGTTTGAGGAGTGCTGACCGTGACTGCATTGGTTTGCGGATATTCTGATCTTTCCATAAGTTTGGTAATATCTTCCTACTTGATCTCTCCTTTTTGGTAGGACCTCAATGTAGTAGTGCTTATTTGCTGTTTTCATCCTGAGGTGCTTATTTAATTATGATAACCTTCGAATTTTTTATTTTTTATTTTTAGTTTAACATAAAAATATTTTTTTCATTTTTTTCTGAGGTGGTTTGTTGTCCTGCTGTCACACGGTTTTGTTGACCATATTCCGCGCACTTCTGCGCCTACGCTAGCATATCCTTGGCTTGTTGTATATTTATATTATATAGCCATGTAAATGACTGATCCGAGGGGATCAATATGTATATCCATCTATTCATATATTTGCTAAGACTTTAGTATCAGTTCTATAAGTCTTCGTGTTGTTACATATGCAATACCATCTTCTGAAAATGAGCAAAAATACCGAGATATGACGCTTTAATTTTGCAAAAATCGAGGTTTAAGGGGGATAATTATGAGGTATGGCAGTTTATGGAAGGTCTTTTTACAATGTTCATGCGTGAAAATTAACCTGCGTTCACGCAAATGGAGAACTCCCTTTTTGTCGCTCGTACTTCAAATTTTGCATTCACGCAGTTAAATTAAAGTTCCGCACCTAAGTTTGCAAATAACTATTTTCTACTTTCTTTTATATTGTGCTACTTTTATTCATACCTCACTGAATGAATATGCATTATACTGGGTGACTACTGAAACAGGGCCCGTACTTGTTTAGTTCCATCTTTTTTACTTATTAATATTTCTGACATATTTATTTATAAGACCATACTTTACCGCAAAAATTATAAGTATATCTTTAAATTTAATATAATTAACAACTACCACAGTATGCATGCTTCTTCGAGAACACATGTTTTCTTATCTTAATCTATGTCTTTTGATGTAATGGGTCATTTTTGTAGTATGTGTCACATTTTCGTTTGCTTAGTTTACTTGCGAAAAATTTAAGAATTTAACAACTAACCTAAAAGTACAAAATCCACACTGTGTGTAAAGGAAATAAATTTAAAGTAAAGAAAAACATAAATACGCAACGGAAAGATTCAACAAGTTTGATGGCCCACATAGCTAGTACCTTAGCTCGTAGACTGAAAGTTGTTAGTTCGAGCCCCAGCCGATGATAAATATTTTTTATGGTTTAAGTTGTTTTCATAATTTGATTACTGTGTAATTGACGATTTGGTTAGTACGCAAGCTTTTGCGAGAAGACATATTTTCTGTCTGTGGATTTTCTTCATTCATTAGTAGATCATTACATTTGATGTAATTGCCAATTGGCACTCTCTGAGAAAACGTATTTTCATGGCTCAATCGTTGTCTTTTACGTGTCACAGTTTTGTTTGCTAAGTTTATTTGACTCTCTAGTTGCTTTTAATATTTGATTTTGGTGCTATTAACGATTGGCATACTACACAAAGTTCTACAAATTGGCATGTTTATTTTTCGTGGGTTTTCTTCTTTCATTAATAAATCTGTAGATTTGATAAAATTGACAATTGAGACAGTACGAGAAGACATATTTTCTTTGAATTGTTTTCTTTTGGTGTATTGTAATTGATCATTTTTATAGTATCTGTTAAATTTTTGTTTGCAGAGTTTACTTGCCTCATTACTTGCTTCCAAAATTTGATTTTGGTGTAGATGACGATTGAAATAGTACGCAGTCATGGAGTAAGAAATTGACAATAGTAGGCAAGCTTATACGACAAATCGTTTTTTCTGTGGATTCTCTTCTGTCTCGACGAGACGAGATAAGATTAATAAATTGATCTTGTCTTGTCCAGATTATAAAAAAAATTATCTTGCATTGATCTTGTAGAGATTTTCAAAAATCGATCTCGTTTTGGTCTCGTCGAGATTCTGGACATAACCTCGATCCTGAATCTCGACAAGGTCGTGACAAGATTTAGAAGTTGTTTTACAGTTTATACATAATATAGAATATTTTTTTAATAAACTTTTATTAAAATAATAATTGCATTTATATATTACTTTAAATGCATCGAGGTTTTGTATTGATATCGATTTCGAAAAGAAAATGTATCTTGTCTCTTATCTTATCTCGAACATGATTTCGAGACTAGATTGAGAGGAGATCGAAATTTTTCTCATCTCAGCAGAAGTTCTAGTTTTCTTCAGTCATTAATACATCAGTGGATATGATATAATTTAGAACATGTATTTTTTTACTGGGTTTTCTTATCTCAATCGTTATCTTTTATTTCTTTATATTCGATGTATTTTGCTCGTTTCAAATGCTTACTATAAAAAAAATATATTTTTGTATGTTTTTTAATTATAAGTGCGTTGCTTTTCTCTCACAATAATTAAAGTCCCTTATAACAATAATAATAATAATCTTCGAACGGCATAATTCAATTATCGTTACTTCCGATGCTTCATGTATTTATTTTGAAGTAGCTTACTTTAATAATTTGCTTTGGTTGCTTTATTACTTAAATAAATAATTTTTGCCTGTTTGTTTTATAATGTCATTTTTAAATAATAACCTGCAAAAACCAAAACAAATGTAAATATCTATAAAAGCAGACTTTATTTTATTACGCTGATAACATGATTGTTTTATGAATTTAAAATAAATACATTCATTAACGTGTTGTATAAATGTTTGTGAAAATCCTTTTTGTTATTTGCTTTGTTTAAAACTCCATTGACTAATGGTAGATCAAATTCATTTATGGAGTGGATGACAAATAATTAAATCACGGCATTATTTAGTGCAAAACCGTGTATATGATGATAGGTCAATTCGTGGCCCTACAGAAAACACAAATAGAAGCATGCTAATTTACAATGATTTATAACTGCCTAAAATAATCCCTATATACCACACATTGAAGAAAAACAAAAATCAAATTATTGCTGTCACGCATAATTATTCCTATGATGTCCACTTTTATCCATCCTCTTTTACGGCTGCAGTTTTCTTCTTTAGTCATCAAAATTATATCACGACCAAGAAAAGTTTTCGAATCACCCACGTGTGTCATGTGACATGATCATTAATCACGTTTCAAAACCCCTTTCCAACGCCCCCACGAGCTGACCGCTGTTACGAAAGAACCCGCCCCTTAAAAAGCGAGATGGATGTACATGCGGCCGGGGGGGATTTGAGCAATTTGCACATTTATCAGTATCATTTCTACGGATTTTAATTAACACTATTGGGAAATGAAAAACAAAATGTACAGGGTCTAATGATGTCGGTATAAAAAATCTGTATGATAAAGCAAATTTTTTCCATAAAAACATTTTTTGAATTAAAAAAATGTAAAATTAATAAATAATATTTTCTACGGCATTTAGTATGGTGGCTGCAGTGCTAACTCAATTTAATCTCGTGTCCTGAAAATGCGCTAAACCTTATATTAGAGTTATTTTAAAACTTATTTAATTAAAACAAGTTTCATTAAATTGTCACTTAAAAACATTTGTTTAGTTCCTACAAAGGATTTAATAAATTAAAAGCTATTTACTCTGTTATCACAATTTTACAATGGAACATTATTATGGCGAAAATTAATGTAATTTAATTTTTGAATAAACGAATACCTCATTATTCATTAGATATTTTCATTTCCTCATTGTGTAATAATCGGATCTTTCAATCAGACGTATTTTATATTTGCAGGAGCCGAGGACGACGTGCATCGCTTCCTGGGGAACGACACCCACACAGACTACTTCCGCCTAGTGATGCGAGATGGGGAATCCCTCATGGTCGGTGGAAGGTAAGCACCAATCTTATTTTTATATCTTCTCGTCTCCACACTCTGTTTATTTTATTTTCGATTGGAATAGGTTGAGAGAGCCACCCCTTAAAACATCCCCGGATATTGTTTCGAGATGGTCTCGTGCCACTTTGATGTTTGTTCTTAATGACTTTGACCACACGACTGGAATTTATCGGGAGAACGTTCTCCCTTTTACCAACCGTCCGGTTTTTAAGCGAAAAATAGAAAGATATATTTTTTGTATGTGTATCGGATTTAATGTTTTATTGCTTTCGATGTTTTTTTATTATCGTTTCGACCCGATGCGAATGCCAATTTTAGGATTGTAATTGCCTTTTTTTGTTGGATACCACAAATTAACATGAGATAAAAAGTAATCTAATTCGTGAGGTGGAAGAATTTCGATTCTGCTCTCATCCGATTTTATATAGACTTTTATTTTATTCTAGTCTAATAATGAATGATCAAACAGCTTACAAATTAAATTCCATTGACGAAATAAACCAACACAATTTTATGCGATAATAATTAGTGAGACAATAATTATAAATAAATAGTTTATTTTATCTAAATATTGCATAGAACTTTTTAAAACTTTTAAAAGGTTTTTTAAATGTTTTCAGTAACACTCAAACAAGTTATATTGGGAATTAATTTTTACTCTAAGTACTAACCACTTTATAGAAGTGTTATAAGATTGCATCCAATTCATTTTACTCGGCGAGCTTTTTAGATTGCAATATAAAAAGTTAGAAAGTTATTTTCAGCAAATACATACTTTCAGAAACTTAGGTAATAAGCACTGGAAAATAAAAACGAGACTGGAATTATAAAATGGCGCTTGCAATTATTACAACTTCTTAAACTGCATTTTATCCATTAATAAATGGCAACAAATGAATTGTATTTAAGCAGCAAAATGTTATAAAATATTTGAAAAAAAATTAAACGTAACTAGAGTGGCAGCTTTTACATAAATATATAATTGTTACTTTATACGTTCAAACATAAAAAGTTGAATTGTTCCGAGAAATTTACTTCTACGCGGCGATGGCACTGATGTTTTATTATTTTTTTACTGCCATCCATTACATCCAAGGAAAATCTTATTGAAATTCCAACAAAAATTTTGTTTTTTTGTTTTTTACATTCCTTATTTATTTTAAAAGCATGTTACAAGTGAAACATTATTAAGACTTGCGATCCTTACTTTACCCCTAAATTTTGTGTTCACATCCT
>JARJEC010009964.1:0-14990 GCA_030264575.1 Tachinus sp. AB-2021 | reverse complement strand
TAGTTCTTCAATTCTATAGTAATTTAAACCTAGAAATTGAATTTAATTAGTTTTAGATCGATATTTTAATACTTATAAAAGCCCATTATAAATGTCAAAAAGAAGCATTTTGTTAATTTACAAAAAAACTATGAAATTTATAACAAAATTACATGTAAACGAATTTGTAGATCTCTAAAATCTGCAAATTTTGTTTTTTGTTTTATTCATAAAAAAATTCGAAAACACAAAAATATACGAATTTGTAACTTTTCTTCTCATCGAAGAAAATATAAAACAATAGATGGCCCTTCTGAGATTTGCAAAAATCCGAGAAATACAAAAATATAAATAAAAATTATATAAAATCGGGGCAAGCAAACATCCGAATCTTTAGTTTTATACTTATCTTAATGAACTCAAAATGATTATTTTTAACGTAAAGAAATGAGCGGAAATATATTATTGCTGGAATAGTTTTAGTACGCGTTGCGACCTCTAGTTTTGGATTGTTTTTGTACAATTGCTATAACCTCTTTTAGGACTTTTTATTTAAACTTTTCCCGTATAATTATTGTGATGATCTTTGTTTACCTTTTCTAGTATACTTATTCTGATGACCTTTTTATTTGGACCTTTCCCCGTACAATTATTTTGATGACCTTTTTTACTTTTTCCCGTATAATTATTGTGATGACCTATTTTGGTCTTTTTTCTGTTCAATTATTGTGATGATCTTCTTTTTAACTTTTCTCGAGCAATTATTGTGATGACCTTTTTTGAATTTTTTCTAGTATGATTGCTGATTTTTATTTATTTTTTCCCCTTTAAATTATTGTGATGACCTTTTTTGGGAACTTTTTCTTGTACAATTATTGCAACGGCCGTTTTTTAGACTTTTTTCCGTATAATTATTGTAACGACCGTTTTGGACTTTTACCGCTTAATTATTGTATTGATCTTTCTTTTAAAAGTTTTCTCGTATAATTATTGTGATTAAATTTTTTGGGGCCCTCTAAAAGAGTTTGTGGGCTTTGTCCTAACAAATGATATGGCCACAAACGTAAATTATATTTTAATTTTTTTTGCCCACCTTAGCCAATAAAATTATTGTGATGATCTTCTTTTTAACTTTTTGCGAGCAATTATTGTGATGACCTTTCTTTGAACTTTTTCTCGTATAACGATTGATCACTTTTTTTTACCTTTCCCCTTTAATTATTGTGATGACCTTTTTATTTTGACCTTTTTTCGTACCATTATTGTGACGGCCTTTTTTACCTTCTCCCGTACAATTATTGTGATCACCTTTTTATTTGGATAATCTTTTTTGAACTTATTCTCGTATAATGATTAATGACTGTTTTTATTTTTGCTCCTTTAATTATTGTAATGACCTTTTTAGTTGGACCTTTTCCCGTACAATTATTGTGATGACCTTTTTTTACTTTTTTCCGTACAATTATTGTGATGACCTTTTTTGGAATTTTTTTTTGTTGAATTATTGTGACGACCTATTTTGAACTTTTTCTCGTATGACTGATCATTTTTTTTTACCTTTCCCCTTTAATTATTGTTATGACCTTTTTAGTTGGACCTTTTCCCGTATAATTATTGTGATGGCCTTCTTTTACTTTTTCCCGTACAATTATTGTGATGACCTTTTTTGGATTTTTTTTTGTTGAATTATTGTGATGATCTATTTTTTAACTCTTCTTGAACTATTATTGTGATGACCTCTTTGGGAATTTTTTTTGTACAATTATTGTAACGGCCGTTTTTGAGACTTTTTTTCGTATAATTATTGTAACGACTGTTTTTGGACTTTTTTCCGTATAATTATTGTGTTGATCTTTTTTAAATCGATTTCTTTTTTTTTTGAGCCCCCTAAAAAAGTTATGGGATTTGCCCCGAACTAAGATATGATATGGCCACTGGCAACAAACGTAAATTATATTTTAAGTTTTTTCGCCTAGATTTAGCCAATAATGTCTAATGTCTAAATATTGGTAAATACACTATTATTCGAAGAAAATGTAAAATATTTTACATTGTTTATACAAAAAATTTATTATTTACAAATAAAATCGGCGTAATCTTCGATACAAATTAAAAATTTTTGTAAGAGATTCCCTATATAACGTCTTTTAAGCTTTCTTTTCTTTTCTAAATATCCTTTGATATAATATTCCAACTCGGTCTTTTGCACGATCACACATTTGGTTAGCTTAATTTTTGGCCAACAACTTGGAATGTTTTTACCTTGTTGGTCTTTTGATTAAATATTGTTAAATTTTTCTTAGGCAGTTAAATTTTTTTCTTGGGCACATATCCAACTGTAAATATCAAAAAATTTGTGCCGTAAAAACTTAAAATCAAACAAAACATTTATAATCTTATAAATGTTTTGTTGGATTTTAAGCTTGTACGGCATGAATTTTTTGACATTTACTGTTAAATATGTGCCTAAGAATTAAATTTTAAAAAAAATCTTATACAAGCTTAAAATCCATAAAATCATTTATAATCTTACAAATGCTTTGTTGGATTTTTAGCTTGTATGGCACGAATTTTTTGACATTTACGAAACAAATATTAATAAGTTTGATATCCACGGAAGAAATGCATCGCAAATACCACAATTTTTTTCTAAAGTAAGACCAACCCCATAATCGAAACGAAAATAGAATTCTTCAGTGTTTCAAGGCAAACAGAAAAATGAGTACACGTCGAACAGAAAAAAATTCTAAAAGTTAGTCGCAACAAAGTACATCGAACTTTAAGAAGAAAAGCATTTCGTTTGCAATCCGGAGACGCAGAAAAGCGTTTAAATTTCTGCAATTGTATCCGAATTATGTTGTAGTTGAGCCGAATTTCTTGCAGAAAATTCTGTCATGCTTTACGAGAACTAGAAAACTTCCACAATTTGCATGTGTGGGCGCACAAAAACCCTCACGCAATTAGGCTTAAATCATTTCAAAAACTGATGGATTGGTATAATTAGTAATAATGCATGAAATAAAACAATTTACTATGTTTTTTATCACGAATTTATTCTCTCGAATACATTACTAGTATCGGCTCCACTAGAGCCTTCTACGAATGTTGTGGAGCCAAAACTAGTAATGTATTCGAGAGAATAAATTTGCGATAAAAAACATAGTAAGTTGTTTTAGTATATAAGAATGGATTATCACATAGTAACGGTCACTTCAATTAATTATAGTAATAATGTAGTTGGACTCCATTTCCTGTCCCGTTATTTCTGGAACTTTTTCAAAACATATTACTAGATTTAATTGAAGATGTTGCAAAGATAGTTTTCAAATTAACAGGGCGCCTCCACATTATGGAATTTTTGTTAGAGAATGGTTACCTGAACATTACCCTTAGCGTTGGATTGGTCGCATAGAGAACAGGAATTTTAGTACCCTGGCCTCTTCGCTCTCATAATCTCAATCTTTTGAATTATTTCCTTTGGGAGTCTACAAAGAAAAAAATTACAGCACACTAGTTGCAACCCGTGAAAAACAGATTTTAAAAATCGAAACACGAGCAACGAGCTTAAGAACAATAGGAGTATGTTGTTAAATGCCAAAAATTCCATAATTAGGCAGTTTCAAAAATAAGTCGAGTTAGGTGGACTACACTTTGAGTAACTTATTTAGGTAATTCAATTCCACCAAGTTTTCCATGGCTATTGAAAATTCATATTTTTTGCACAATAGCAGGTTTGCAATCTTCAGTAAAAAGCGATTCCGTGGAACTGAAACCATTGAAGATGTGTAAAAGCGATTCCAAATTAAATGAGGAGATTTCAAAGAAATAAAAATAAATGCAGTGGCATATTTTTTTATTATAAATAATTCATATATAACTCAATTGCACGACTATATTTGTCACAATAAATAACACTGGTCAACAATAGTGAAGCAATTGAAACTTTGATAGCTAATACTGTTTTAGCTAACTGCTAATAATAAGGGCATCATTATTAAACTTTGGTTTTTGTTTCAATTAGCCTTAGTTTTCTTGTGATATGGTAATACTTATAAGTAGTATTACGGCAATAAAAGTAAATAATGTGTTTTGTATTACCTCAAATCGTGGAGTTAATAAAGATCTGGTATTTGAAGAAAAATTCAGTGATTTAAAAATGCCATCATGGACAGTTGTGAAGAATTTTTGGGGCAACCATAACAGTGAGAGTTGGCCAGCGTGCTATTGTTTCTTATTGGGTTGCAACATGTTACTCAATATTCATTTTTTAGATTCACACCTGGATTTTTTTCCTGAGATTTTGGGGGCCCTGAGCTATGAGCATGGAGAAAGGATCCATCTGGACATTACCAAGATACCAAGAAGGAAAAACATTACCAGGGCAAATGGAACCCAAATATGTTGGGAGACTACTGCTGCACAATCAAAAGTCCAACCAAAAGCAAAATTGCTAGAAAATCTTAGAGCGTAACTTCATAACAAAACTTTTTTGGTTCATTTTGGTTTCGGAGGTCATTGTTTTTGAAATATTTTGAATTACTTAAGAGATTAAAATTCTAGTTAACAACTTTTTTAATATTTCTTTTTACTTCCAGCAACCTATTAAAGTAAAAAAACCCTAAATGGCACAACAAAGTTACAATTTTGTTTACCGTTTACCATCTTTATTATAGCCTATATATTTTTAATTAAAAACTCGGATGAAAGTGTCTATACATATTTTCTTTATGATGGCCCACCATCACAAAGAAAATATGTATAGACACTTTCATCCGATTTGCAGCTTGTTTCTAAAAGATATGTTAAATAAATAATTTTTGCAATCTTTAACAGCCTATATCTTGGTTAAAAAGTGAGTAAGACATATATCCCGGGTAGTTTTGAATCAGAACGATGAGAATTTTGTGTTAAACTTCCAATGTTAAAATTAAAAGACCCTGTATTGCAAGTTATTTATATTTATTGTTAAACCGAAGAAATTTTTTTCAAAAATTATGAGATATATTATACATATCAAATATATAAAATATTTGTTTCTATCACCGTATGATGATGACCAGATAATTGGTCGAAACTAGTCCCGGTTTAATAAATATTTTTTGTGATAAGATTTATAAAAAGTTGTTTTATTTATTAAAATGCAATATCACATAGTAAATAAACCATTCAACAAATTTATTTGTAATACATAGAATTGATAATAATTTATTATTTATTAAATAACAAATAATTTACTGAAACTCAATCCTACACCAATTATTGTCATCAACTTACCTTTAGAAGAGTTCAAGTTTTATCAAAGCAGGTTTAACAAAATAATAATTTCTAATACTTACCCCAATTAAACCGAAATTATAAACAGCACAATATATTACTTCTCAACAAATACTAAAAAGAAACAATAAAACAAAACCGTTTAAACAATCACATTCTATTTTTATTGTTCTTATCATATTTTTATACATAACATACGTTACAATAGAGCTAAATTTTTATTGATATTTTTTGTGTTTTAATTTTTCTTTAAATGTAAATAACAATCGTGGTTATTTCAAAGATTGCATACAGCTAGGAACAAAATAAACGACATTTTTCACTTTCAACTATCCTCCGTAAAAAATGATTATTAATAATAATTTATGAGAAAGAAAAAATAAATAATAAACTCCCAATAAAAAGATCTAAATAAACGGAAATCACAATTCGTCAATTATATAATAATAATAATAATAACAACGCGAAAGTATTATTACAACTAATATAATATCTTATTATCATACAAACTTAAAGAGTAATCTTATTTACATTTATACATGCTGAAAATGTTTCTCTACCAAAATCATAATTGTTAGAGTTATATTGCAACAAGATTAATACTGAAGGAAATAATAATTAAAGCAATGTATTTACAGTAGAAACCCCTTTATGAAAATTAAAATAACTAAAGACGTGTACGCCTTGAAAGGAACCAAGTGACTATAAGTAGCTACGGAAGTTTATATACAGTTAGATTCATAATCTGTCAGGTCAAAATATTACGGTTAATGGCCTCCGAAATTCAGCGCCAGGACTTTGAGCTGGATACTGACTTGCGTATTGAGCCATTGGTAATAATCCAGGCATCGTGCCGCCTTGTTGCATTGGGTTGGCAGGATAGTAGCCGGGTAAAGCGCCCGGCGAAGCACCAGCTGATGAAGTGGTTGTTGAGCTGCTGGTACTAGCCGCGTCTTGCCGTTCCAAATTTGGCTTAATATCAGGCGAATCTGAATTTCTAGGCGAACCCATATTTTGCTGCTGCTGCGATTCCGAATAAACCTTACCAATATCAATGGAAGGGTACGCCCTTGACGATGCTTCTGAATTGTATTTCCCATCCATGTACATTTTCGACGACTCAAAATACGCTTTAGTTAAAGCAGAAGTTGAGTCTAAGTAGCCTCTCTCCAGATAGCTTTTCGATGATGAGTCCATGTATTTTGGATCTGAATACATGGACATTGCAAGGGTGGATGGTGGCATGTAAGGGGATCTGTACTTGTCGGCTTCCATTGAGTACTTCATGGCGTCCATTGAACTCACCACCTGCAATAAAGATTCATAATTAATAAACAATATTTTTGTTGGTTCAGTTTTAAAAGCATGTTTATAAAATATGCAAGGAATAAAATGATTACGCGTAACGTAGACGTTTGTTTAAATCGTTAAAGTGCATTGTGTGGGATGATATATTGTCACTTTTGTCCTGCAAGGTGCTGCTATCCGGGGACACAAAGGCATAACGTATTACACCGGTTCTTTGTAAGCAGACTTTCCAACCAGCTCTGTGTGCTCTAACAAACATTTCTCTTTTTATATGTATATTACCTTGTATATCCTTGTGTACTTTAATACTACACAGGCATAAGTCTCTCCCTCATTATTTATTGCTATTATTTATTTATCACCCCGTGCTTGTATCGAAGAACGGATATTTTATCACTTCATTATAAATAAAAGCCAAACAGCAATTATTACATAATCCAATTAAGAATATAACACGGCTTAATTGATGTGAAGCACCTGCCCAACAAAAATTAACATGTGTATGCAATTATAATCAGATTATAACGGAGGTATTACTAAATAATTTAAACTGACTTTAATATGACAAGAATATTAATCAGGCTTCAATTTATTCTGCATAAAACTTCTTCTAATTAATAATGTTTAATCACTGTTTCAATATTTTTTCGCTCTAAATACTAAAGCAATCATATCGGGCAATTTCGAAATGTTTCAATTTGCAGCTATAAAATGGAACGTCGATAAATGCACTGGGGCTAAGCAACCAAATTAATATAAACAAATCGAACTTGGTAATAATTGCACATGTGCAATTTTCACTGCAAGTTGAATCAAAACTTGGTATGATTTATAATTGTAGAGAAAAATTGTGCAAAAAAGTTTGCGTACAAAATTTGCGTACAAAATTTGCTTGCTTTTAAGAAACCGCATACATTTGTTTTGATTGTGTTTTATTTGTCAAAATACTTCGCGTCTCGTGCACTCCTAATAAAATTACAATCAAAATAAATTCATACAGTCCATTTGTCCAGAAACAATTATATTTTTAAACAAATTTTCGTTGATTTTCGGAGAATAATAATATATTACTATTGAGATTGTTTTATTGTTTCCAAATTTAATTTATCTTCATTTTTATTAAAATAAAACAACAAAATAAGAAATAATAAATAATAAAATATATATGTAGCGGCTTTGTCGGATGACATGTAGCCATGATTTGCTGTGTTTGTAAGTTTATATGTCTGGTAGTTCTTCAATGTATTCTATGACGTCATTTATGTGATGTTGTATTTCCTTGAATACGTCAGTTAGTTTGCTTTTTGGTTTTTGTGAGTAGCGTTTGCCTTATAGTGGTGTATTTTGTACATTGTTCTAGAATGTATTCTGTGGATTTTGATTATTGTAGAGCATTATAATTAATGTATTTGTCAAAATTGACAGTTACCAATAGTCATATTAAGATTAGAAAATATTACTTTGCTGGATAAATCTGAAAGTCGTAAAACAAACGCGCGTAGCAAACGAGCCAAGCATCTGGTGTGCGGCCCGAGAATAGCAAAGAGTATTTTGGTTGTTGTAAACGCAGCATATTTACTGCTACAGTTTAATATTTAATTAAGAGCTAATTAATATATATGTGTTATATGCATTATTTCTAAAATTAATCAAATCAAGTGATTTTACATTAACAACCACACTTTATATTAGCTTGGGCATTTTTATGTTAGGTAATTAATACTGTGCAACTTTGCATTTGTCGTGATCAAACCGCAAAGTACTCTGTCACGTGCACCAATGACTAAAAAATCAAAAATTCTGCTAAAGATGCGAACGTTCAGTTTAACAAATCTTAGCCGTTAAAAAAGCAAGTTATCAACATAATAGATAACAGCGTAGCATGTAACATGCGGAAGATATCAAATTTCCAGACATACTCATTTATCTACCTTAAAAATCGGTGGATATTTTAGACGAACATTTATATTTGCAAATTATAAAGAGTTTTTCTGTTCCAGAAATAAGCTGCTGTCTTTTTTTTTTGAGGAAGAGAAAAAGTTTTGTTACTAGATGTGGAAGTTTTAATTTACTTTTGTAGTATTTGTCAATGTGTACAAAGATAATAAAAACAAGCCAACAGAAAGTAGGCCATGGAAGTCCTTTCTGCACAAAATGCCCTCCATTGGCTGTAATAACAATAAAATTAGCCCTAAAATTACTAATTAAAATAAAAATTAAAACATTAAGTGACATCCTGTATATATATATATATATATATATATATATATATACAGCTTATTTTCCGCTTGCCGTTAGAGAGCATTTTTCACGTAGATGGGTAAGAAGGAGCGGATCTGTTTTATGGTCTGCTATTCCGCCTGATGTAAACTCTCTACTCATGTAAATAGTCTTGCGGAGCTGCAGCTACCAATTAATCAAAAATATCAACAAAGTTGAGCTAATAAAGAGGTTTTAGAAACAGTTAAATATTCTTCAAACAAAAACATGGTGTCTGCTTGGAACGAGGTGACATTGAACATATCTAACTTTGTTTCTTGTTTTTGCCTGAAGTATTCTTCGTTTGTTTGCACATAATATAATAAATGTTTAAAAAAAGAATAAACTTCATTATCTCCAAAACAATTACTTTACAAATCCATATTTACTAAGACTTTTTTGTTTATTTTGGTTCATACTACTACCTCCTTAAATAATTTGAACTCTTTTTTAACACTCTGTATACATTGAATTGATTTTGTTTGATCTGAAAAAATGAACTGAATATTAAATACTAGTCATAGTGAGTTAATATTATATGTTTAGCTTTTTTTGCTTTGTATATTGCAAGGAATAATTTTGTATCAATAATAATTGAGTATTTTTTAATCTTCCGTAAAAAAGTGTAGTAGAAACTTTACAGTGTTTATATTTTATATTGGTAAACAAGCAATATTAGAAATGTATGTTGTAAAAAGCTTGGTATTTCATATATTATGTAGAATGCAATATTTTCGGTTTTTATCAAATATTTTGAAAACCGATTGAGATACTACAATATATTTTAGGAAAGCTTAAAATAAAACACATTTTTAACTAGTTTTTTATCCAGTGAAAAAGTTGCACAAAATCCTCAATTCAAAGTGCAAACTTTACGGACAAAGCAGTTTTTTCCAGAGAAACAATGAAAAAATGTCATAATAATCATATTTGGGTCATAGAAAATCCTCATGGTATCATAGAAACGCATTTTTAACTTTTACTTAACGTATTTTCTATTAATATGATCATTTTTTCTACCATGATGCCTTAACGGAAATTCCTACCACAATTTTTTTCAATATGATTTGCATACATTATCAAAAATTTCCCTCTTCTATTACGTCAGTTAATGTGGTTCATACACAATGGTGCTCTTTCTCATTTAAATTCTTCAATATTTAAACGCAGTTTATAAAAGTTCCAAGACCGGTAGTTGTCTACAATTATAGCCACCTAGAACACCTGCTCTAAATAGTATATACTTTCATGTTTCTTTAAATGTTACTAATAGAACTAAGACATAGACAATTTAGGACTGTGCTACTATAAGTAACACACCATAATTTTTTTAGTTAGTAAATCGATGAGAAAAAAGCCCGCATACAAATGGGAAATGAACATATTCTCTAAATATGTAGAAATGTACATAAAAATGTTTGTTATTAGTGAATTTATGTAAACAAATAAACAATTGTATATGAAAAATCAAGCTTTTTAGAAAATACATTTATATAAACTTTTCGAATTAAAAATAGCAAAAAAATCACACATTAAAATGAGTACATAACAGTGCAACAGTAAGTAACACGCCGGATAAAAATATCCGTAACACAAAAACAAAGACACTGCACAAACATGTGCAGTAAATTCATTAAGTCACGGAACACAATATGGCTATTAAAAGTAGTTTAATGTTATTTAACAAAACCTGTATCTAATTTTTCTGAGCTAAAAACAAATTAAAAATAAAGTGTTTGTTAAACAGCATAAATCTATTTTAATAGCCATGTTTAATGTTGAATGGATGCTTTTAAATCATATTCTTTGTTTTATTTTACCTTTAAAATTACTTGAAAATAATGCTTAAATGTTGAGAAGCCGGTACATACTGTACCGTCAATTACATTTAGCTCTATTTTTTAGAGATCATAGTTTAAAATTTTATTGCAATCAAAGAGTTTTCTTTACCGTCGTCAAAAGATATAAACTTGATTGATACAACAAGGCTTCACTAGTATTTTGCAATCAATTCCTGAATTCAATACGAGTTGATAAAAAACTTCATGACTACTATACATGTCTAACAAAGTTGATATTTTAGGAAATAGGCCAATAATACCCAGAACACTTTATGTTAGTTTCTTTCTATTACATGTTACACTATAACAAAAATGTTCGGGTATCGAATGTTACATAAAAAGAAATACGATTAAATCAGCATTGTTAAGAAATATTAAAACATCAAATAGATCCATGTTTTTTTTCTAAATGTAAAGAATTGTTGCAGATTACGATAATCGTAACTTTTTGCAAAATGTTGAAAATTATTAAAAAAACGTCGAAAAGAAATATTTATAGAAATTAATTATCTAAAGAATAAATCACAAAAATATTAAATACATTTATAGAATAGTTCTCATTTTTATTAATAACTCTTAGTAGAATATTTGTATTTGTTAGGATTTACCCAAATAGTCATCGACCTCGAAGTCCTTTATTTGTAAATGTTTGTCGATTGTTACTCCACCGATCTGCGAGCTTTCGTAATAATAATCCTCTTCTATAAAAATGAGGAAAAAATGAACAAACAACGAAATTGTTGAATTAATTAATATTTATGACGCAAACTCTATTTTATACAACCACAAATGTAAAGAAAAACAAAACAGTAAAGTAAAGCACAACATAAATATAAAACATCCAAAGAGTGCTAGAAAGCAGTTTTAATTGGAATTTTATGGAGAAAATAATTATGCATCAATTTTAATTTCGATATAGTTATGAATATAAAAAAGTACCAAAATATTATAAAAATAACAAATATAATTATACTAAAATAATAAAATTTTCTAAGACGGACGAATGAGAAACAAAGCAACCCTATGTACCCCAAAGCTTGAGAAAATCTCAGTGATGTGCACTTGAGAGTAGCTCTTGAGGGCAACTTTCGAGAATTTCTCTCAGATAAACACGTCGTAGCATAATGTTGTTTAACATTTACAAACATACGCAATCATATATACTACCCCGGAGGCGATATAACTTTTAATTTGTAATAAAGATGATAAACAAATATTTTGTTTTTTTTTTGCCACTATAATATTATTTATTGGCTCAAAACTACGTTCACAATTTGGCTATTATTGCTGAAGAGCACTAAAGTTGCATTACATTAATCAAACATGTCATTGCAGATTATAAAAATTGTATAAATCTATCAATTTAATGACATTTAATAACTGTTAACTTGAAAATCTAAACATTTTTAACCTAATTTAATTTTTGACTGCTTCATTAAAGACACTTTGCTAGTTCTCTTATTAATTATAAAATACAAATAAAATGTAAATTTGAAAAGTTATAAATAGTTGTTATAGAAATGTATACAAACAATCTTGACATTTATGTAAATTCGTTGTAAATTCTAAATCAAACAATCATGACGTCATCATGTAATTTCATTTAAATTGAAATCAAATCAATTATAAATATTGATTTTAAAATAAAATAAACGTATGTATCGCGGGCATAAATTAGATTATAGCGGTCAGAGATTTTTTAATTTTTATAATTAAACATTTCCTCGCGCTATAATCTATTTGTTTATGCTCTTAATACATTAATAACTATTATAAAAATATTATCATTTAATTGATTGCTATTATCTTTCTTTAATATATTGATTGTATGACATTGTATAATTGTTTATATTAAAACGTGCATAGTTTTTAAAATATACGAGTTTAATTACAAATAGCAGCCAATGAATTGATTTTTAATAGAAACTAAAAAATATTTCATGCCAGCAATTTTATAATGGCTTGTTATAAATCAGTTTTTTTTTTCTCGTAATTTAAATAATTACTAATAAAATAACTGTTTATACTTAAAATTTAAAAAAAATAAAATCGAGCTTTTAATGATACTATGCTATTAACTTTATATAAATAAAAATAATTTGACCGATGTCATATAAGAATGAATTTTATTACATTATTTAATTCATTATGTACAATTATGAAATATGTATCCTATTATTCTACAGTTTTATTATTATTGCTCATGCATACCTTAAATTCAAAGTCTTCTGGATCCAATGATAAAAAATCTAGATTTGGTGTCCATACTTTAGGTTTTGGCCAAACACCTCCTCTAGTGGCTTTCACAACTGGACCTGGATCCACAATATAGCAATGTACTGCACTTAAGAGAACACATAACGACAACAGTTTTATAAACATGTTTTTACAGTTTGACATGTAATAATGCAACAGTATCACTCAAGCAAGTGCTTTATATTTAAATGCTTATCGAACCATTTGATTTGTACCCACTTTAGTTTATTTCAACTTGTTAGTATATTTTGAATAGAATATTTATTATAGATAGCTAACCCAAATAAGTATGTTGTGTATTGATCTCGTATGACTGATAGTCCAGCGTTGCCAGGTAATTTTATTTGAAATAACATTTATAATCTTAAAAGAATTTTATATTCTTTAAATATTTTAAAGTGTTTATATAACGCATATTAATTTAAATTATGTTGATTATAAATTGTATAAATTTCAATTAAAAGGTGAAACTTGCTATTTGTCTTTATTAATTTAAAACTAAAAGTTGCAACATTAAGCAACGCTGCCACACTACATTAGTTTTAAAATCACATATTTTATGACGCGAAGTAAAATATTACATTTAACTTACTAACGTATTTTAAATAAATTATTTCATCAATACTCTGATAACATTTTTTATCTAAATTGGTTCAATTTATACTTTTAATATTAAAAAATGAATGACTAAAACAAAGCACTTATTCTCTTACCATACCAGAATTTAATAACATGAAAATTGAGTTGATAACTTTCTTCATATTAATCAATATTTAGGGTCAATATAATGGAAACCGTCCTTATTTGCTTTTGATAAATTGAATTTCTTCGTATTTTTGTACAGTGTTGAATTTTATTACATTAAATAATGATGATATGCAACAATAAAAACTTATTTTTTTGTAATTTCCTGTTTTGATTGTTTTTTTTTTCAATTGTGAATGTTGTTTTAATTTAATTTCGAATTTACGAATAAATTTGTCCACATTCTGTCCTCTTTTTTTTCAGTACTACAATATATGATATACATAGCCAATTATTTTAATATGTAGTCATTACTTTTTGAAAAATGAAAATTAAGTAATCTATTATATAATTGTATATACCTACACATGCAAGGTCGCGGTAGTTTTGTGATACATTCCCGATGTTACAAATACATTATTTTGCGAATATGATTTGAACTATTTGATGATTTTTAAATTATACAATAAACGGGCAATAAATTATATTTAAAAAGAAATGTCTCTGACATGATACATACAACATTTTATCTACAAAATTAAAAATTAAGTTAAATCATAATAAAATTGACAGTGTAGATCAAGTTAAGCTATAGAAATACTGCTGCATTTTCAGATGTTTTGCTAATTTTATGTTAATTTGGAGGAAAAAAATCAGACTACATACTTGTAATTAATAATAAGAAAAATAAAAAATGCACTGATAAATTACTGACATTAAGATCTTTCGAATAGGGTGCCACAAGTAGGTAATTCCATTTAAAAATTTTGAACGATGCTTATAAGAGGTTTTTTATATGTGTTGTCTATTATAGATTATTTTGAGACAATCGGCATCGTTGAATTACATAAAGACCTTTCAAATAAGGTGTCACAAAACAAGTCATCCCATTTAAAAATTTTGCTTGTTAGAGGGAAGGGGGAGACATAAATTACTGACATTAAGATCTTTCAAATGAGGTGTCACAAGTAAGAAATTCTCTTTAAAAATATTGAACAATGCTTATTGAAGGGGAGATGGGAAGTGACACATAACTGTATGTCAAATGATGTCTGCCTCGAAATAGAAATTGACGTGATCCGGGATCTTTTTGTTTTGTCTTGATATTCTGAGATATTCAAGGGAATACTTAAAAAAAATCTGTATATGCTATATGCAACGTCGATAAGGCATGTCAAAATAGGGTCACTTACGGGTCAACCTAATCCTCGTACATGTACCATCTCGGATACAAAGTAATCAAATCAATAATAAATCATAATTTACAAAACTATCGGTTCAAACGGTGAATTGTTGTGGAGGAAATAGATAGCAATCAAAATACGATCG
>JARJEC010009958.1:0-11911 GCA_030264575.1 Tachinus sp. AB-2021 | reverse complement strand
GGTACGTGCCCGTATCTTTTTAATTTATCAATATTTTTTAATGAAATTTCTATGGGTTAATATACATCAGTAGATCTTACTTTTCCGCTGAAATTTTCTAAAATATTGTCTCCGGTTTAACCGAAAATATCATTAGTTTTTTTTAAATGAAACAACCAGTATATTTTTGAAATTTTGGATTTGTTAGTAGATTATACGTATAAATCGAAATTTTTAGAAGTTTTGGTAACATAACCTCATTTTTTTAGGACAATAACATTTAAATACAGTGGGATTATTGTGAAAAATATAACTTTGCCACATTTTTAAAATTGAATGAAATACGGGTTTTTACAAATAGCATAATTGGGTTGTAACTTATTTTTTTCAAATACCATCCCCCTTGGTGCCATGGTATTACGTAAAAGTAGATTTGTTTGCTATCAAACGACTACAAAAATAGTTGTTTTCGACAAGTATTTTATATAAATATTTTGTGACATGAGAGAATGTTAAAAAAATTATGTTACCAAAACCCCTGAAAATTGGGATTCATATGTAAAATGGACTAACAAATAAAAATTTGCAAAAATATATTGGGTGTTCTATTTAATATTACAAAATTGGTGTTATTTCCGGTTGAACCGGAAATATTATTTTTCAAATTTTAAGCGGGTAAGCAGGATCTTATAATGTTTTCTAACCTAAAAAAATTTATAAGTAAATATTTGTAGGTGAAAAACATATGCGCCCGTATCTGTTTCAGTTGTCACCCGGTATATATACAGGGTCGTCCACCTAAGAAGGATTAGGCGTTTTTTCTTGTTAACCTTGGAGTTGGAGATTTGAGTTTTGGATGGTGTAATATAGACCATTAAAGCTTAAAAATTGCGAATTTACAGTTATTACATCGTATTTTGTTTCTTAGTAATAATATTTAGTTTTGAAATTTTCATCATAAGTACTTTATAACTAAAATATTTTAATTATTTATTTTAAGCGAAAAACCGAAAAAATTGCTCAAAATGTTATTATTTATACTAATTTACTGAATTTTAAATTTAATGACACTGATGTTGACATTTATTAATTAAGTTGTCAAGTTCAATTTATTTATTTCGTTGCTTAGCGGCGGTGCACTTATCGCTGTAATTCTTGCACAAATGCAATTTTCAGTGTAATGCATGCATAAGTGCAATTTTTAGTATAAGTGGAATCTGATTTGTAAATAATTTAAAAATGGTTCATTGGTTTATAATTATAGAGGGAAATAGTCGGTATAATTATATTATAATAAAATTAAAGGTTTTACGTCTTCTGTATATGTTTCAAGTACACTCACAATATTTTTAGTACTTTATAATGATTATGTTTTATAGGAGATTATTTAAACATCTAGGTTTACTAATACTTTTTTATTTATTTAATGGTAATTAAACTTCTGTCTAAATTTGTAAAAAAAAAAAATATTATTGTTGTAGTCCAAAATATTTTTTTAAAATTTCAATAAAAGTATTTTATTTTAGATACTTTGTGACATTTTCAATTATCATATTATATTCTCGAATCTGAAACGATATTTTTATTTCCGGGAATTGAGACTAGAATATATTATTCCAAAATTCCGGCGAATTTTGTTCCGGGAATGCCCGCAGCAACCTTACTCACAAACCTTATTTTTTGTCGAAAAGCATATACAATACGTATATTTTTACAATTAAACAATGTAGGCAAAATATGATGTAGATTCTAGGCTCTGCATAATTATAATATACTTTTAATGATGTTATTGTTTTTGATTAATATTTTAACCCACACACAAAAATAAATTTTAACATGTATATTATTTTCTTTGTTTTTTTTAAACTACCTATAGGATAAATTAAATTTAATTGCGATTTATTTTGAATTATTGCTTTTAAATCAACAAACATATCACAACATTAAACATGATTTGCCTTGGATATTTTATTCGCGTATAAAAGTATCAAAGTGTAATTTATTGGGCCCACACAAGTTAATAATCATTTCAAGTTTTTGCTTATCTTGGAATACAAAAGTAATGCATGTTTTATTTGATTGGAAATGGACAATAAATCTAGAAACCTTGAATGATAATTATATATTAAATATTTTATGGGTATTCAATTTAAGTGAAATATTAAATCACATTAATCTTTTTTTATAATATATGCGTTTTTATCTACAACATTTGACACTATTTGAAAGACTTCGAATAGTTTGTTTAAATATGCTGAAAACTATACGCTATACGCGTAATCAATGTTTCCTTTATAAATAGATTGTATAAATGTTATTTATATTTATAAATTATGATTGTGTGCAGTTTTCCTCACCTTTATGAGTAACTATTTTCAGGATTTACCGCATTTTTTTCAATGAATACTACTAATATCGGGGTGTAGTCAGTTAAAGAGGGAAAAAAATAAACATTTTTTATCAAAAAATAAAAATTTACAATTTATACCTTCTGCAGCACGTCATTAACTAACACTCCGTACTTTGTTAGAGGTATACGGGTATTATCTACGAATTTAAAATAGGTAAAATCAGAGTACTTTTTTTAATTTTTGTAACAAGAAATTCCCAGCTAATTTTTTACCAATATAGTAGGTGCTCCAGATAAAAATGTTAATAAAATTAATACAGTAATTTTCATATAACTTTTTTGAAAAATTTTAAAATTTTGTGTTTAAGCGTCTATCTTGATGTTCGACTATTTTAAATTACTTTTTATTTAAAGTCGCTTTTTGAAAGCCCTGTATAAATAAAAAATACCCATGCCATTAAAACATTTTAAATCACAATATACTTTTCACATTTATTAGTACAATAATATACTATAACTTTTATCTTAGTTGGATCAAAAGTGTATTTTTATATGTGATTATCTTAATTCATGTTTATTTTACATTGTTATAATTTAAATGGTGAGACAATTTTAGATGCATAAAAATGTTGGTCATGAAACTGTTATTCTTTTTCAACCTCATTGTATAGTCGCTCACTTAAGATTTAATTACCTCCCTGAGTATATACATACATTTTTATTCTTATTCAAATACGATCCACATAAACATAGATGGTAATAAATGAACTTTATGATAAATGATTGTAAATGAGTATATATTTTTTAAGCACCAGATAATTAGTTCACTAATCGTCTACAATGTCTACATTATAAACGCTATAATACTTGAACATAAAAGTACTGCAAGGAAAAACTCGGAAATATGCAATGGTGTTAATGATAATTGGTATTGGATATTAAATGAACTTAAAGGCGGGTCTGACCTTCAATTAAGAATTAGTAAAATTAATCTGATATACGGGCCCTGGATGAATCGCAGCATAATGAAGGAGTGAATAGTACCGGGCCGTTCTTTCATTCTTGCTATTCCGCGATTCATCCGAATGGCGCAATCAGAAATATTGTCGTTACAGATCACTCTTTTGTCTGTGTACGTTCCAAATGAACTGTTAATATAATTTCTGATGCACGATGCCATTTATCTTATTCAACGGTCTCCAGGTTCTTTGTCTCCTTACCCCGCATGACAACTCAACAATAAACACATCTAAATACGTTTGTTGAGCCATTGTCTGTATCTGTGAGATGATTTATATTTGTTTGCCATTTCGACCTTTTTTTTATTCATACCGTTATGGAAATATTGAGTTTCTCTGCCGAGCTTGTTAGCCAGCTAGGAATAACAAATATATGATTATCTCTATTGTTTTGATTGAAACAGTGCTTATCTTGTTTAATTAGGTTTTATAATGTCTTCTCCTTATCTTCTAAAACTAAAAAGTGCTAGTAATATTAATTTATCTGCAATCTTGCAATGCGCTCTTTTGTGACATAATTAATAAGGTATCGTCTGGTCATGCAGAAGGTAATTATTTAGAAATGTAAGAATGTCTTTATCTATCTAATTAAAATATAAGTAGTTACTTGTAATACAGGGTGATTCAGTGAAATCGCTAAAACGCGTTTTACACAGCGAGTAGAAGAATGGGGGAAACCGCTACAGCGTCAATCAACTCTGCAGGCTGCGCCATTTAAGTCACTATGGAGCAATTGTATGAATAAAAATACTTCAAGAGATTTTTCAAGACCGAGTTAGTTATGTTTGTTCTATGCACCTCATTCTTCTGAACTTGTAATTTTATGTTCTTCTGAAGTCCAGTGTATATGAAGATAAGCTCCGAACATTACATTATAAGAGTAAAGGAATTTTATTTTGCCGCAAATTTTACAAAATTTATTGGGAACTATTTAATCAATTTAAAAATAGGTAAAATAAGCTTGTAAAGAAGGTCGTCCATTTAAGTGATGTTAGTTAAATAAAATGGCTTTATGTAACAAAGATTTCGAGACTTAGACAAGTGAGATACTAACTCAAAAGAAAGAAGAAATGAAGGAAGTGTTTACTCTTCATACAAGTTGTTGTTTAGTTGTGAAGTTTGTATCGGAGAAGTCAATGGAGCTACAATTTCATTATTATTGATGTTCTACTTTTTGCAGGTCCTAGGTGCTTCTTCTGCAGTTTTCTTAATCCGTCGATCTTTATATTTTACTGTATTTTTTTGTCTTCAGTTATTTTGTATTTTTTTTTGTTTCTTCAATAAATAATATTTTTTATGCATTCTTTATCCAATCTCTTTTTATGGTCTTACCTACTACTACTCTTTCCTCCATTACTTTTACAATTCTTCTTTATTTTGATTGTGTCTGACCTCTTAATATCTATTAATATAATATTTTCCTATTCAGTAATATATGAATTATTCTTAGTATTATATCTTTATTTGTTCTAATGCTTTTTCTATAATTTTAGCAATGAAACGTATATGCTATTTATGGTCTTTGTTAAATCTACGCATAAAATACAGTTAGAGTATAAATAAAGATTTTATTTGTAGAAAAAAATAATGAAGCAACAAAGAGACGAATATCATCCAAACAAAAATTCAATTCAATTCAAAAATTCAAAAAACCCTAAAGCGTTTGACGTTATTGAGCTGTGTTTCTTCATACTCAGTGAACAAGTTTTGCAACATTTCGTTCAAAGACTGTGATGCCATCTTGAAATGGTTTAAGATAATTAGTATGATATATTTTAATAATTATATAATATACTTGAAAGTCACCTTAACATCTTTTTAATGTCCATTTGAATTTTTCTGTATTAATAGAAAAAACGTATTATTTTTTTTCAAAAATATAATATATAGCTTCATGAAATATTCTCAAAATTTGATAAAATTTATTTTTTCTTATATTTTATAGAAGTTTAGGAAATTTTTTTACCATGAAATTGTTTTATAGCATTTCTTTCAATAAATAAATAGACTATATTTTTTAGTTGAATCATTGTCAATATACAGATAATTAATAAACCCTATAAGCATAATTAAATCAAATAGAAACAAAATTAATTTTCACAATCAACAATAAGACCTTTAAAAATAAAGTCATTATTACCATGACTGCAATAATGACATCAAATATGACGCATTGTTACACTTCTTGTGTACATTATTATGCTATTTTCAATTCGACTTGGTGACAGGCAGCAGCAATTCCAATTTCATCACATATCACCCTCCACATTACTCAATCTGAATTTTCATGAGAGTAATTTAAATATTTATTATCATTGCATTTAGAATTAATTAAATTGAAAATGAAGTAATGTGTAAATACAGATACATCAAATAACGTACTTGAGATTTAATTTAGTGAAATTATCTATTTTATAGCCAGAGTGAGTTTTGTGACTATATACCAGAATTCCACCTAAAACACTATACTCTATAGGCAACCAGTATGCCAATTAAATCAACAAGATCGTGCAAAAAATTTAAAATCGTATTTTCAATTAATAAACATAAATTAGGTTGTTTTCTTGTTTTAATTATAATTATATTAATTAAATGATGTAGTACATTAATAATAAATAATCTATACTTTAAAAAATAATTAAACTATTAATACGTTTACCACTTTAATTAAACAAAAATTGATTGAGATTCATTTTTCCACAGTTGGATGATGCGGCTTTGCAATTATACAAGGATGGAGACTACGGTTCATATCTGGACTTGGACGCCTCAATCGGCGAACAGCAAGAGGAATTCGAAGGATTCCATTCAAAGTAAGTCGAGACTTTAATATTCTTTCCATGATTTATATACCTATATATTTTGTCACTTAGTTTTGATTTTAATCGTGCGCCTCAGAAAATGAAAGCTTTTATGAAATGTGGCCCGGCGCCATCGATATTGCCGTAATGTCGTTCTTAAGAATAAATTGTTTTCCTTTTCACCTTTCGAATCGCATAAAATATAATGCGCGTAAGAGATTTGTGTATGGAATATTTCATCTTTATGTGCGCTTTATGAAATCGTGAGAGAAGAATTTTAAGATGCATGGGCGTTGATATTTTATTTAAAGTGTGAACCAGGATGTAATAATCGTAATAAATCCCAATATTATCGACAAATCAATAAAATGGATTTTTTATAATTTATGGTTTTAGATGTGAAGAAATGTCACAAAACCGTATTATGCTTTTGAGTAATGACATCGACACAATACAAGAAAACAATGCAAGGTCATTTTGACACCATATTAGGCTTCATTTTCACTTTTGGTACTTAAATTAATGTTCTTGGTGTCAACATTTCTTTTATTCGAACTGTTCTGCAGATAATAAATTTATAATAAACTTAAAATAACTTATTTTATTATTAATTATTTTGAAAAAAAGTATTTATTGTATTTATGTAGCTTTAAATTTATTTTAAAAAAATAAATATTGTTCTATTATTCAAACTACGTTCATGAACATGAATGAATATCATAGGTGATATCGGCTTACAAAAAATATGAAGTTTAAAATTTTAATATTTAATGTTTAATATAATAAAAAACTGCAATCAGATGTACCTTTACTTATGGTAGAGAAAAGACGCTGCCAAAATGAATATTTAATAAAGTGTTTTAGAAAACAGTCCAGTTTTACTTGCTTGTGAAAGCCAGGCATATCAGTAAACAACACATCAACATATGCAACGAAGCTTGCGTCTTCTCATTCTTTTACTTTTTGTGTTACTGTAGGAATGAATATCTTTCATTTTGATGTTATAAATATATTAGTTTTATTTGATTTTGATGTTAAAACTATTTGATCTACAATATTTCAGTTTTTTCCAATTCAAATATTTATTTTGAATTATCTCTGCAGTAAAATGCTGAAGTTACTACAGTTACTACAGAAGCAACATTGCTTGTATAGAAATATGATGAATATCGAGCTTGGTTATCCATCTGTAAGTAATGAAATGTTGGTCAGGACAGGAAAATGTAGAATATGAAAATTGAAAAAATATCTTAATAATTGTCATGTTTGCGATGTCAAGTCTTCAGAGCTGTTTGGCTCCATTAGTCCTAATTACGTTGCTTTTTTACCTTGTTTATAATATATAAATAATCTGCGATGGTTTGAGTATCAAATTTATTATCTTTATTCTATATTCCAATGTAATAATATTGTAAAGATACGCTTTTTGGTTTTTGTGTCATATAATGTTATCATCAAAATACGCCCTAATCTTCTACATTCTTCATCAATCACCGCATACTCAAGCTAAAAATACTGTAAGTGTGCGGTGATAAATCCACATTTTATGGACTTACGATGAATATGCAAAAAGAAAAGAGCTTATTCTTACAATTAAAAAGAAAAAGAAACGGGGGATGCTTATATCACGTAACTTTGATACGTGTTAAAGAATCTACAAGAATCATACCTTTTTTAGGGTTGAAAGATTTGACCTGAAACACCGATTTACACAATTGTGATGGGTTTCTAAAGGCTAAAAATTCTTTTTATGTATAGCTGGATAGGATAGAAGCTATCTATCGGAATTTGCTTTACTTGACCATAGATTGTGCTGCTACCATGCCCTACCTCCTTTCCCCTTGCCTACTCCTATCCTTTTCTTTTTTCTCCCTCACTATCTCTATAATTTTACTATATATCGAATTCTAGTTCTTTTTGTTAGACAACGTCGTGTCGATGATTTTCTTAATTGCAACAAACCCTTTCAAATTCTCATAGCGAGCCACCTATCGCGTTTTAAGATTGTGTGATCGGACTTTCTGAAGTATGCGCAATATGCACACTGATTCAATCAAAGCTTTTGTGATCTGTTAGAAACTGAGTGATAAAATGTCCCACCTTTCCATGTTTTCTGGTAGGTAACTAGTGGGGTGACTTTCTTGATTAGGCTCCTGGTCTACACGGTTGTGGTCTCAGTGGGTTTCTTTGATTCTTTCTGCCAGGTAGAAAGGGAATGTAGACAAATTTTAGCTTTTGTTTGATCTTGAAGTTTTCCATCAATATTCTAAAGGATACAAGACAGCACTGTATGAGCAGAATTAAAGAATCTATAAATAGTGTCTCACGATGTAAGGTCACATACATGCAATAGAGGTAAAAATAAGCGAAAACTGTTTCAATTATATTTATACAATTTTGTACAAACTGTCTACGAATATATTGGTACTATGGAGTTGATAGTATAGGAATAGTAAAACTGCTGTATTGTTCATTAAGAGTACTCGTTCCGTTGCTTAATTTTCTGCAAAAAAATGCTATATCTGCTATTATATGTTTGGCAACTGAGCAAATTTTGCACTCATATTGCAAACAATTTTGACTTAGAACTATTTTGTTGTCTGACACTCGTTGAAACATAAACTTGAAATTATTTGATGATTTTGATAGAGGTGTTTGGAAAAATTAATAGTGTAGTTAAGCGAATTAGAACTAATAAAGTGAATTAAAATGCAGAATTATTTATTCTATTTTAGGAAGATGAAAATAATATAAATTTTGTTTGTAATTTTTTTTATGTTAGTTACTTGCCAACAGCATTAATTATATTTCTGCAATTCAGAGGCGTTACATATCGGGTGACTCCTATGATAATTTCTTTGTCAAATATGCGCAAATTATTATAAACCACCAACGTACAATAACAAATGATAAAAGTTTTTAGAAAGTTGAATTGAAGAAATGGTCAATTTGAATTCAAATATAAATATTTATTAGTGTTTTCTAGAACTAAACATAATAGAAACGCGGAAAATTCAATTTACTTTTAATCGGTTCAAATATTTTTACACTCATTATCTCCTCCAGGTCTAGATCTAGAGTATATGCGTTAACTATGCTCAAGATCAGGGGATGAGCAACCTTCTTTTTAGCGGCCGCCAATTTAAAATTTGTAAAATTAAATTAACAAAAAATATCACAATACCAAACCTTTTTTGCAGGCCATAGCGGTCCACATTCTACAACTGGCCACATGCGTCTCGCTAGTAGAATGTAAATTTCATAATGTTCAAAATGTTTACAAATATATTTGAAACTATCAATTATATGGTGCCTCCTTATTTTTGACAACTGCTTAAACAAAGATTCGCCCTTCATTTTATTCATTGACCAGCCTGTCAAATATGTTGATATCAAAGGTAATTAACAATCTAGAGAACACGGATTTACAGTTATGCTGTATAGGATAAGAATTAGTGAACCCAAAACTGATATTTGACGAACACGTTGTAAAATATTATGTTTTTCAATGACATAGACTTGGTAAGTTTGTAATTTCAGTTATTTTATTATTAAAAAATGTATAGTTGTTATCTAATAGTAAGTGTCAACATTTTAAACCAAAATATTCTTAATAGGCGACATATAAATCATTACCGAAATTTACATAAGTTTATAGAATATGTTGGAACAACTTTTATAAAAAATTCCAATTATCTTAAGATTATCTTGGTGTGAGATACATTTTTAATAACATTTTGAAAAGATAATGGGGAAAATAAAAGCTTAACTACTTACAATCTTTTTTTTTTAACAAAGAAACAAAATAAAAGCTTAACTACTTACAATCTTTTTTTTTCTAACAAAGAAACAAAATTGCAGATGTATATACAAATTGGAAACAATTTTAAAATGTTCAAAAATTAGAAAGCATCTATTCATAAAGAAGCGCTAGGTAGACGTTGAATAAGTTATAAACAAAACAATTTGTGTTCTATTTTATTCACAATGTATAATATAAACAATATAATATTAATAATAGTTCATTCATAACTAGGCATATAAAATAACAAACGTTAATAAAAAAAGCACTTGATGAAAGACAATGCAAGGTCATTGGAAAATAGATGTGCAAGACATCTTCCGCCACCTTTGTTGGCCCATTTAATAATAACCATGAAAATTACAAACAATAACACATTTATGTAATTTTGCTGTTTTATTTAATTTTACAAATAATGGAAATTAAGAAATTGGTCCGTAGAAAATTGATAATTTAATTTTTTTAAATAATTTGTACTTATTTATGGTACAGTATTTAACTTAAGCGCGAGAGAAAAATAAAAGTAATCTAAAATAAATCCTGAAAGATTTTATAAGCGTGTTTATATCCAGCGAAATTCAATTAAATTCATGTTTATCTGGAAACTGATGCAATCTTTAAGACTATAAAATAGCTCAATTATTAATAAGCATGCATATTTACGGTTTGCTAGCCTATTCATGTAAGCAAGGTATTTGAATGTGCATATATTTTATGCATCCAGTTACAAACTGTGTGCATACGCTTCCACTCACTTATTACTTTCAAATTTAACGAGATTAACCAAAAGAAACTTTGTAGTTTTTGCTTTAATAATAGCTGTTATATATTATCTATTCAATTGTTCAATCTAGTTTATATGTGTAATTAATTATTGCGAACACAATTTATATAATAATATTGTACAGAAATATTCAAATATAAGTCAGTTTTAACAACAATAAATTGTTCGGCGCTATTTAATTTTAATTATTGCTTATCTAATTTTATTTAGAATTTGCTTATCGTTGATTATACGTTAAAATATAATTGCCTTAATCACGCAATATTTTTCTGAGGTAACGTGATGATTTTACGAAGTAAAAATTAATAACGTTTCGAAAATGATAATTCTACTTATTTTACGAAAATAAAAATTAATAACCTTACGGACATCTATAATTTAATTGTAATTTAGTTTAATTATCTTAATTATCTTTTTAATCACAGTAATATTGAAAATTATGGAAGGTTATTATTTAACAATTAGTTGTATAATATTATTATTGCTATTAATCATCTCATGGAGCAATGTGAGCCAAAAATAAATATCAAATACGATTGCTAGTTTTATTTTGATGCGGTTGTTGCTCATACCTTGTGGGTTACATCCGACTTCTAACGATTTCAGTTGGCAAAAGGATTAATGCGGAAAATACAGTGTTGTAACCACTTAATAAATGTACAATGTCTGAAAAATGTAAAATATTTTAAAAATATCATAAAATGTTTCCCGAGATGCAAGAATAAACAAAATCTTATTTGACAAATGTTCAAAATATCAAGAATGTTTAGTTAAAAGTTCAATTAGTTTACTAAAAGATGGTGCCAAAAAATATCACGAAGTGTTATATATTGAGAGCTACTTGACATACTGTTAAATCAGAAGAAGTATTTTGAAATGCTACAATTTTTTTTCTCGGCATGATGTAAAAGCATGCTTTTCTTATTGTTTTGTGTCGAAATACTTGCAAAATACGAGGGCTAGCAAGTAGAAGGAATGCCACCAAAGACGCAAACTGGATTTAGAAAAGGTAGAGGCACTCTGGATCATTTAGTGACATTAAGCTATTTAATAGGAAGACTACTTCTAAGGAAGGCAGGACATCTTTATGCCCTTTTTATTGATTTAAAGGCATACGATACTGTGGACCGGAATCTGCTTGGGAAGTGTTTGGAAAGAAATGCTGTGGCAGATTAG
>JARJEC010009910.1:0-20023 GCA_030264575.1 Tachinus sp. AB-2021 | reverse complement strand
ATATAATGTGTACTTGTACAGAAATGGCGTACAATAGGCTAGCCAGTTTTGGAGCGGAAACTCTAACCTCTCTGGAACTGAGAAATAGGCCTCTACAGAAAATTTTACACTTCTCCCGAGAAGTGAAATTCCTGGTAGAATAACAGCAGGGTAGTGCACAATAGACCTACATAGGTCGCAGTGCAGAAAGGCGGAAATAGCCATCCGACCCCCCCCCCAAAATTAATAACGAGCCTTTGTCTGAAAAATAACAATTTGTAATAATTTTAATAATTTTCTTGTATGTTATTACGCACCAGATATTTACCTCTTTATACTATTGACTACAAGTATTAATAACGAGTCTTCGTCTGAAAAATAATAATTTATAATAATTGGCAACTGCCAAAAGTTTCTCTTCAATTTGCCTACAAACGTAGATAGTGTAGAGAAACTTTATTTTGAACGATTATGATTAATTCTTGCAAATGACTTTTGCTAATCTCATTATTTCTTTCCTTCACAACAATTTTAATTTTTTTTAAACAGAATTATTTGTTATAATTTTTGGTACTTCGTCTTATTTATATTAGATGCAATTTTTGAATACCCTATATAATATTTTAAATTTTTGGTTCAACAATTTCATTTTTAAAATAAGCAAGATTTTATAACAAATAATTTATTATTAATAATGTATAATTAAGTTTTTCAACCATTATACCTATAAGGAACTCAATCCAAGGGTTCTACGTTTTGTGGTATAATATGCTATCATTTAGTTGGCGCTTGCATACTGCAAAACAATCGTTAACAATGTATAAAGGTGCGAATGTACATATCCGAGTGTTTAAAATATAATTTTTATACCTGTACATAAGGGTAATATTTTTTAAGATGCAATTTTCATTTATAAGCTGTTATTTGTTTGGTAAAAATAACATGCCACATAAAATATTAGAATATAATAAAATGGTAATATCGAAAACTAACATGATGCAGAAATGCAATTGTTTGCTGTTAATTTTGATAAATGATTTGATGCGTAATAAATGTTATTAAACAATACCATTTGATATTAGATTTTTATTTTAAAATTTCTAAAATAAAAATTAGCAATGTTTTTTTAATTAAAAGTATATTAAAATTATTGAATTTGATAATTGATAATTGAATTACTAACCACCCAAAGTGTATATCTAACTAAACAATTTTGATAATTTAACCGATTTCTAAATGTATTGCCAATATATTAACAAACTTAACTGATTATCACATAATCATCAAACAGCAAAAATATAAAAATGTGTTCCAATAAATATTCAATATATTCCCCTAATTTTATACAAACAATACCACAATCTATTATAAAACGTACTTTCTACAATAACCTATCTGCCTACCAGTGATTATCGTATACTCTGCAAATATTGCTTCTTTTAAAGAATTAATATCTGGGTTGCTATTAGTAAATTTTAAATTTTAGGTGGCTCCGCAAGAAAGTCACAAGATGTTAAAACAGTAGATCTTGCTGGTCAATTTACAGTAGCTAATCCAACAATTTGGAAAAGAATTATTTAAAAAATATCATGAGATGATTTAATCCAAAATGTACCGGACAGCTGCCATGTTGGAACCAGATCTCCTAATTTTTTCCTTCAACTTCTTCTAATAGAGGGCCTACTTTTGTTATTAACAAGTCAAAACTTTCCGTCAATTTCAAGTGGACCAATAATATTATTATTAAAGATTGTAGCCCATTTATTATTTTTCCAGCATACTGAGTTTGTTTGGAAATAGTAAATTCGAGGTTTTCTTAAGCACAATATTGTTTGGTATATTCGGTTCATTATTTAATGTAAATGTACATTTGTCTGTAAAACAGATTGACGACACAACGCGATGATTTTTATTAGCATGCTCTTACATTTCATAACAAAAAGCACTTATATTTACTTCTTCAACAACAAAGATCTCTTGATGGCACTGTGGTTTATAAAGATAATATTTGTATTTATATATATATATATATATATATATATATATATATATATTGCATACTTGGTACTAACCTAGACCAATGTCCATATAAATTTGTCTTACACTATACGTTGGGTTCATGCTTACAGCGTCCAAAACAAGTTCTTCGGCATTTTCAAATCTTTATCATTTACCTGTAATATAAAAATTGTTTATACCTTGTATTAAGAACAAAAAACCATTTGCTCACCGCTCATAATCTTCGATTTCACAGAAATGTTAGCACATGATTTAATGTTTTACAAATTTTTGAATAGTACTTACTGAAGGTATCCGTCTGTTATCAAATCTTTTACTTGACACAAACTAACACCACTATAAACGGTTTTGACCCTAAAAACGCGCTTTTCCTTAGAGAATCATTCAACTTAGTAGTAATAAATTTATTTTTGGATTAAAATTGCACTGTAGATAGAACAATATAGACCAGTTTAAATTTAATAGGTTTTATAATTTCTTTGTTTATTTTATAGAATTTCTTTATAGCTATTGTTTTATAATAGTTTTTGATATTTGCATTTTATTCATAGCACTATTTATTATTTTATTTGGAATGTTATTTATACCAAACAAAAGACGTTTTAATGAAAATTGCATCTTAAAAAATATTATTTAGTATCATTTGATGGAGAATATCTTATTTATAAATGCAAGAATTTGCAAAAACGTAAAAAGACATGTAAATCAATATGTTTTAGGTTGAATTTGGACACGATATTTATATAACATTTTTGTGTTAAAGCTATGATGATGAGTTTATTAGTTTTTAAAATAAAGAATTATATAGATTACATATTCAGACACAATCACATCAGATAATTTTAGTATTAAATTAGAATATACCAAGTGAATTGCGAACTATGTATGTAGTTTAAGTTTAGAAAAATAATTTACTTACATAATCAAATCTCAACATAGCAATCAAAATGTAACAATAAAATAAATGAGAATTCAGTATAAACATACTGGTAACAAGTAGTGTGTAAATGATGGAGCACTTATTTTCAATTTGAAATATTTAAATGATAAAGCGGTTCGAATATCTAGGAAGGTTCCTCCGCGTTTGGAAATAAAAGCAGGATAAACTGGCCTTTTATATACATGAAAGGGTGTTCTAATTTAAAAGTTATTCAAAACCTTAAACGAGCTACACGATCTTTCTTTAAACAGCACTCTGGATGGTGCTGGGGTGGAGCAGTCCTTTGCGTGCCATAACGAGGAAAGTAACATGACTATTTACCGCCCACATGGCGAAGACTTGACACCGTCAGAAGTGCAACAACACCTCATACATGCTCTTACATGATGTTCATATTACTTAATCCTGATTATTATAATTAAAATTCCAGAAACAAGCTTGTTACTTGTTAAATATTACATAGAGAAAATGAAAATATTAGATATTCTGCAGATGATCTTGTAATGTCTTAATTTATTCGTCTCGTGTGTTGTTCATGGAAGGAATATTATTTAATTGGCAAATTATTTTTTTATTATTATTCCATTGCTAGTATCTTTATAATTAAATGTTTATTAACTATAAAATTTAATGAAATTATAATCAATTATATTATTCTGTTTCGTGTTTTAAGCATAAGCTATTTATGCTCAATAATTTATTAAATACATAATTTAAATATTTGATAGGAGAGTGGCTGTAATGAATCTGGGTATGATTGATGTTGTGACGTCAGTGTAGAGGCAGAGCCTAGTAACGTGTATGATAAATTGTTGTTATAATTGATTCATACATAATTATTCACAAGTTCGCATCTGTGCATTGACGTGTATCGACCCTCTTGAAGCTTTTATAAAGTTTCGCGAGAAACTTTATACTAAGTTCCTCCTTAATTCTGTACCTATTAAATATGGATGAACATACCAAATCCATTTTGCGTGATATTATGAACAGTCAAATTAATCAAACATATTAACACTCGTCAGTTACTAACAGCTTTCACAAAATTAAAAATTAATTTTAATTTCTAATATAACGTGAGCTGCGAATTAATGGACCTACACAAAAGACTAAAGAAATCAATTAATCAAACCGCAACATGTTGTATAATATTTATTGATTTGAAATTAAAGGATTATAGGTTTTTTTGCAGAAGTTAAAGCAGATCAATTTCCAGTCTCATCTACACGAATAAAACATTTTGATGCTAATTTTATTTACATTATTTTGGACTACTTTTTCTCCTTTTGTACTTAATAAACTTATATTAGTTTATTTTCGAGCTTCTTTGACCTTTTTAATGTTGATAATGAAATTTAGTTTTTATTGTTAAAATCATAACATCAATTTTATAAGAAATTAATCGTTTTCTATTAATTTAGTCAGCAAATTTAAATTTTCCTTGTGCACGTTTAATCTTATTTTATTATTTAAAAATTACAAAAATCAGCATGGTGAGTACTGCAGTACTCACAAACGATCTGTAAACACACTCACTCACTCACTCACTCACTCACTAACTCATTAACTCACCAACTCGTTAACTCACCAACTCACCAACTCACCAACTCACCAACTCACCAACTCACCAACCAACCAACTTACCAATCGACCTCACTCACTCACTTATTCATTCAATCACAAACTCACTTACTCAATACCGTCGAACGTATAATGATGTTACATAAATATGTAAATTTGTTTGTGACGTCAGACCTTACACTGGCGCTGATGTCACCGAGCGAGCGTCTATTAACAATTACACCCCGGCCGCAGAACGATAACATAAATATTGGCAACTATATTTAAACAATGAATAGGCGTTTTTTTGTTATTTTTAAAAATTAGATATTTTTTCTTGATAAATATTCGAAATTTTTGCTTTCATAAAATAGATCTTGTGTTAAATAACAAAATTTATATTATAACATTGCAAATTATTTTTTATTATGGCTACCAGCAGGGTTGAGAATGTTCTTTTGTAGGTCTAAAATTTTGACCAAGTCCACAATACTCGTTATAAATCTTAAATATTGAACTTAATTTCAAATAAATAAAACATCTTTTTATAAATCTTATAACGAAAATATTTATTAAACCGGACTAGTTTCGACCAATTACCTGGTCATCATCATACGGTGATAGTAACAAATATTTAAGATATATAATGTTTTATTTATTAAAATGCAATTTTACAAAGTAAAGGCTACCACCATTCTTAATTTCAAAGTCAATTTCTTAAATTAAAAACCTATCTTGGGTAAAAATTTTTAAAAGGCCACCAGAAGGGTTGACAATGTTCTTTTATAAGTCTAACTTTTGCCCAAGACAACAATTAGTTCTAACATACCTTTAATATATTTTTAATATAGAACTTAATTTTAAAGTTAATTTTGAAGTTTCAAGCTAAAAACTGATATTTGGCAAAACTTCGGGATTCTTAAAATGGCTACCAGAAGAATTGACAATGTTCGTTTATAGGTCAAAAGTTTTGACCAAGTGCACAATTAGTTTTACCATACTCTTAATAAATCTTTAATGTACAACTTAATTTCAAAGTCAACTTCAAAGCCTCAAATTGAAAACAGATTTTGCGAAAAACTCTAGGATCCTTGAAATGGCCACCAGAAGGGTTCACTTTGCATTCTAATGTGTCTAAAGTTTTGCCCAAGTCCACAATTACTTCTACGTTATTCTTAATACATCTTTAATGTAGAACTTAATTTCAAAATAAATTTAAAAGCCCTAAATAGAAAACAGATCCTGGACAAAACTCGGGGACCTTTAAAATGTCCTCTAGAACGGTCCATATTGTTTGTTTTACTCAAAATGTTTGTTTTACTCAAAAGTCCACAATTTGGTCTACGAATTTTAACTAGCTTATAGCATTGCTACAACATAGAAATTTAATTATTCACTCATAACTTGAGCAAAATTGCGGAATATTTATTTTCTGTAAAATTTTTCTGAAATTCCCCATAAGTTATTAAATTTTGACTCATTCTAATTTATGAGTGGAGCATACATTTTGCTTGGACAAACCTGGGCAAAAAGAAAGTATTTAGAAGTGCTAATCTATTTCAAATTTCTCAATTTCTTTGTTTGAAATCGTGGTTGCTATTTCGTGGCTCTCGTATTCTTGGGCAAAACTATTTTTTGGATGGGTAAAACTGGATATAACTTAGGTAAAATTATGAAACATGTTATTTCTTTTAACTTGCTCATGAGGTGCCACACCATAGAAATTCGACTATTGAACTAGAGGTTAACCGGACTTGTGCATAACAAACAAACGACTATTGGCTAAAACTGAGCATAACGTAAGCAAAATTATGCAATAGTTTTTGTTTCGAAATTACAACATGGGGTGCCAACTTCACGCGGGACTTATTTTAACATGAGAAATATTAAAATAAAAATGTACAGTTTATCTCCCAAAAAGAAAGGAAACAAATTAATGTAGTATGCAAGTAAATATTTGCATATGCTTGTATAATTAATCCATTATGTATTAACAGTAACAATACATTATTTTTGAAACAATAACAAATAAAAAAACAATTATTACAACTTTATCTAGTTACAAATTTCGATTAATATATAAATTCTGCCTTAAGAGATAATTATAATAAGAAAATACAATGAGGTGTTTAAACGGAATCAAATTGTTCATGCGAGAAATATTAACCATTGTGCATTTACAATTTTATATTATTACTGCATGTAGTTTTCTTATTGCTGTATATCCAAAGTAAACCTTATTGTGTTTATTTATTTACCAGAAAATATGCATTGAAAATAATATTCTTATATTATTTAAATTGGCTAAGCAATAACAAATTTCCTTTCATGTGTTTATGGGAAGCCGAAGAAATTCACACACGTTCCCATTTGGAAATGAAACGAGTTTCACATAAATGTGATTAACTGTGAAAAGGATTATTGTTTTTCGATCAATTGTATATTTATTGGAAACATTGTAAAATACATATCTTTAAATAATAATATTAGCATTGTATTTAATGTTAATTATACGAGTTTACATGTTTAGCTTGTAAATGTAAATCTTAGCAACAATAAATTATTTTGTTTTATTTACTTTAAACAAAATATCCTTTTTTATATATATATTAAGAAGTGTATTTTAATAAATCAATCTTATTTCATTGATATTTAAATAAGTATTATACTTATAATTAATAGTCCGCTGGGATGTTGATGCCATAATAAATTTTAAAACACCTATAGGAAGGAACATTTATTTCTTCATTCTTTTAAGAAACGAATTTACATTTTATGTGTAGGAAACGCAACACATTTACAACATCGATTCTAACAATTTATTACAAAATGTTTGACTGTTTAAACTTAAAAATAAGAACTGTGAAGTTAATGCTGCTATAATTTCCAGGCATTATTGCGTTTACACAAATAAACATGTAATCGATGCATTTCTTTTAAATATACATGCAGGAATTGATTCAATATTTGTAATAAATTTTTATGTTTAAAAGTAAACAGTATTTATTGGTAGTAAAAATTTACGATACCCGGTTTGGTAAAAGTAATATAAATTGAATAAAATTCGATTATTAGATAACAACGGCGAATGAAAAATGTATCCGCAATTTTTAATCCATTAAGTGGAAGCGAACAAAAAATACACATGCTAATACACGAAAAGCGTTTTCAAAATGTTGTGTTCAATAGTTTTAGTTAATATAATCAATCATCGAACGGTTGAATACGTAGCATATAAAAAATTTAAAAAAAGTTTGATTCAATTGTAAAAGTCTATTATTGCGCTTAGCTGAATTATACAGCGGACAAATGTAATTTAATTATAAATTAAATTCAATAACTCCTAAATACAACTTAAGCATACTGTTTCATAAATTTATTATATAAATAATAAGATAAGCTAATAAATGCAAATAGGTTTATGCATTTGTACTTTTCATTTTTTATTTTATAATAGGTATTTTTAGTACAAGAGCACAGGTCGTGCAGCGGTGAGTGCCCCAATTAGACGAGTGAACAAACCACTTTACTCATGTGTACTAAACCTGATTTTTAGTAATTTTAATAAAATTATAGACAAAATACAATACATTTTTGTTAGTCTCAAATTGTATTATTTGTTTTTAATAAACCGTACATTTATTAATTATTAAAAAAAATTTAAAAATTACATTTCGGTTTCCGAGACAGTATATTGAGGATTGCATTTTGTGTATCTTCTAGAGATTTTAATTAACAATATATATAAAATTGAATCATTTAATGTTTTGTAGGTTATGTACCTTTCAAAGTAATAATTTGAAATTTGAATCATCATACAATCAACACAGCTGACATCCTACAGGCAACCAACACTTCAAAATAGAATTAATTATAATTAATACTAAAATATGCTCGCGCAAATGCAAATAACAATTTTATTGAAAACATCATGTTTAGAATCCACGTTTCCGTTACATGGAAAACATAATCCGTCTATTCTTTGTTATTGATCTATTGAAAATGAATATCGACAATTAATTTTAAGTATACAGTATCCTAAAAAAGTAAATGTTTGAGCCGGTATTTATAGAAATAATATCATTGGACCTTTTATATCGACGGAAATTTGAGGGGAGCGAGTTATTTGAATCTTCTTCAAAATCAAATTGTATTTTTTAATTTAGTTTAGAGAATTATTTTAATTTGAAACATTTTATTTGGTAGAGTTGTCTATTGTGTTAAAGCATTTTTATTAATTTAAAGTATTTTATAAATTATAAAAATATTAGATTTTTTATTTTAGTTTAGAGAATTTTATTTAAAAAAACTTGAACAATAATCCCATCAATTTATTACGATATTTTTGCGGCATTTAAATACGTCACGACACGAGGGTGGTATGTATCCGTCGGTCCCTTCCCTCGGCCGAGTAGAGCCGAACGTTTATACGGAAATTCCGTGAACGCATGGTATATGTAAAAATAATGTTTAAAACTTGTTAATTTATATACATAGCACCACAGATTATTCTATGATTGCTATAAAAACGTTAAAAATCACACCAAATTAACAATAAATTCGTCAATGTCAGTTTTGATTTCATGATATGTAATTGTGTAGGTTTTTTAATCATTTACGATTAAAACCGCTAATTTAGCCACTACATTGAGGTAAATAATGATATCATTTGCTCACAAAAATGAAAAGAAAAACTATTATTTTTAAATTGTAAATGATTTGTTTTGTCCTTTAATTAAACCAATAGTTTAAGACAAAATTATTACAAATGAATTATAAATTATAATAATAAACAAAATATTCAGAAAACCCGTTCAGGTTACTACCACCTCTGTAGCATAATTGATTATTGCGCCAGACATCTAATTGAATATTTGATCCGAGGTGAATTTTTGAAACATTTATTTCAACATGGAGTAATGTCAGGGTTCTTCTTTGTTAACCTTTTTGACTCTATGTTCTTACGTTATAAACAATGTACGCACTTTAAACAAAATATTTTTGAACAATTTATTTACTAGCTTTTGTATGCTACTTATATGTGAATTTTAAGTTTGACGGGACTATTTTCACAATAACGTAAATCATTTTTTATCTGCTTGTGCAAATATTAGTAATATTAATTTACACCTATATAACACGTTACGTTTTATTTACGTTTTGAAACGCAAACAATGAAATATTAAACGTTTTATTAAACGTTTTGTTTACTTGGTTTGTTACGTTTTATTTGCGTAAAATATCCGCCAATAAATACTATATGAAAGTTTACTTAAATACATTACATAACATTTACGTTTTTAAATTTGCGTAAAATTAACGTACAATTAAAAATAGTATTATTTAAAAAACATGCAAATGTTACATTAATTATTTACGTTTTAATTACTCAAATATGTTAATTAATTATTCACTTAATTTAAAATATATTATCAAATAATAAATTTAAGGTGCAACATGACATAATTGATATATGTTAAATTAAACAAATATCCCTTTAAAAATTCAAACTATTCTTTATATTTTATTGTCATTTTAAATATTATATATAAATATTATATAAAGGGTTATGAATGAAACAAAAAGGGGCAATGTGAAAATTAATTTATTTTTTAAAATAGCAAATTGTTGTCACAAATTACAATCGACAATGTTTGTCATCAATACTGTGGCGATACTATCTATAACAAACAATAAAAATCAATTATTCAATTATATCTATATAAATACTACAAATCCTGTTACAGTAACAACTTTATACATAATATAATAGGTTGTGTATCAATGTATATGGACGTATCTAACAAAAATAAAAATAATTGAATAAACAATTAAACTAGAAAATCGAATGATAGTAAATAACAAATTTGGTTACTTAACATACAGTCCCGCCAGTCATAGTTTGTTCAAAATAAGTTTTAACATTGACATGAACTAACAACACTGACACTACGCACACCCATTACATATATTTAGTAAAATGCAAATAATATGGTCAATAATTAAAGTAAAATTTACTCAAATTACAATACAATATTTTAACGATCCAGAATTTACGTTCTATTTAAGTTAATATTTATATCTAAAGAAACGTATTAAAATTAACGTTTTATAATGTAAATTTTGTAACGTTTTTGTACGTAAACCAATTTGCATATAATTTACATTTTATTTACTATACATTTTTACGTAAATTTTGTAACGTAAAATGGATGTATTGAAACGTAAATTTTATGCAATGTGTTTACTGGGACAGGATGTTTATATATCTGGGATTATATAATCACTCCAATTTACTTTTGAAACTTTTTTTAAATATTAGTGTACATGTAATATTGTTTACTGTCAAAAAATGACAGTTTGATTTAACAATTCTAATATGTTTAGTAGAGTATCTGCCGAGACGAGAAAAATTTTGATTTTGTCTAGCAATCAAGATCGAAATCCAAACGAGATATTTTTTCGAGGTCGTGATCGAAATCAAGACGAGATCAACATAAGATCTCGGCAAGATCAAAACGAGATCTCGCATTTAAAGAAACGAATAAATAAAATTATTATTTCAATAAAATTTTATTCAATAAGTATATTATATTTCTTTAATCGTATCAAGATCTTGTCGAGATTCATGTTTGAGATCGAGATTGATATATTGAGAATCTGAAGAAGACCAAGACAACATCAATTTTTGAAGATTTAATTATACTTGTCTCGTCCCATCTTGACAGATGCTGTAGTATTTAGATAAAAGGTTAATATGTTTATCATTTAATTTGCTCTTTGGCCTTTTCAAATTCAATAATTTAGAAAGGATATTTATGTTTGTTTATAAAATTAAACAAATGCAAGTTCATAAAAATGTTTAGATGATAGGTAACTTTATTTTTGCACCGAGCTAAGTTCACTAAAGCGGCACCAACGTACATATTAAATGGTTATATATATATATATATATATATATATATATATAATTATTTCTTATATTTACCTGAATGTACAAAGATACCTGCAGGAGGATGTCCGAGGTATACTTTGTTGGCTAAAGATAGGTTAATACTGATAATGACCAAATGAACTAGAACTCTTTTTGAGACCTTGGTTAAAAACAAACTTTACAGCAATGTATAACATGCTTTTCTGAGGGTAGCAAAAGTAGAAATGCATTTCACACAATTTATTCCACGGAACTGGCCATCTTATTAATGGAAAATTAAAAACACCAATCTTGTTCACGAGGCCATCTGTGAAAATACTTTCCAGCATTATTTATTAGTGGTCACCTAGTCATTATAATTATCAGTTATGCATTTATTTTTCATTTTTCATTTTCTCCTACACCCTCAGGATGGATACCTATGCTCCTCCACTTTTCCAAAGTAGGAGCCCAGCATCGTGCATCCATGTCTTGTTGAGCATGACGTCAGATTTTAAATGCAGATTTTGAAATACAATACAATTTCATATTCCTCATGCCACTCCATAACCAATTATAAATTTTGCAATAGTTGCTTCGTTTGAAGTTATTGTTTCTCTATAGACACGGTAGATTTGTTTAGCCGGATGCGATGCGATGACCCGTATTGCTTTTGTATCCTGTACTCAGACACTGTGAGATTAGTGACTTTCTTCTGCGAGCGTAAGAGAACATTGCGGTAGTGTTTTGTTTCGAGTCTTTGACATCAGACGGGAGCTCCATTGATGAGGCGATGCAACACAAATTTCTCATCTTCTCTATGGCCGCCGATGTTGGACATTAACCATACAAATTTCATCGGTGATTATAGTATCGATAGGTTATCTTGCGTTTATCCGAGAAACTGTTAACTTTAAAATAATACATTTCAAAACTTTCATCTCTGCCTGGTATTGATAATTGATTATCATTTTCAATGTCGTTTTAATAATAAAATTTATTTTTTTCGCAAATCGTGTATAGTGTTTTCCATTATATTGATTTTTGACATTATTATTAATAATAAATCATTAAAACACTATAATAATAACAGTAATAAAATTATTGATGAAAACTACAATTATGTATAAAAAAATTCTATAAAATAAACCAAAAATAAAACATATATTTCCTTAGACAAAATGCTAGAAAATTGTGTATTTTTCTTTTAATTAGTGAGGTATTATTGGCGAATTTGCGCAACCGATTTAGCATTAGTAATAAATTAAAATTTTGCATTAGCCATGTTTTTTTATAATATCTAGTATGTAATTGCTTAGTTTGAATAGTAGGCTTTTATAAAAAAAATTAGTATTAGTAATTAATGTCATAAAATTAATGTCCTGACTAAGAAAAAAAGATTTTGCAAAATATCGACAAACATTATATGTTTTTAATAAAAAATATGTTAGTATAACACTATATAAATAAATAATTTAAAATCAAAGATCTACCGAGTATAGATAATTTATGTAAACTTGAATGTAAATATTTTCCCTTTATAAAACATAAAATGTATGTAAAAAATCTTCAAAATTACACTTAAGATCTCTTCGTGCAGGTGATCGTTATGTTGTTAGAGTACAAAAATACAGAACAAATTAATTTAAGAACATTAATGTTATATTGTATTTTAAAATAAATCTATGTATGTGTGTATATTGTATTAACGAGAGAGTATATTAATTAAAATCATATTTATGTACACCTGACAATCAACGAACAATTTAATAACTCGGTTCATTAATAAAATTTAATTAGCAGTTTTATTTTATTGAAATAATTTAATAAAAAGTTTACTGTAAAATACATTAAATAAAGTAATAATGAATTGAAAACAGAAATCAATTAAAATTGCTTTTAAAAATAATTGGCTTGTTCAAACAAAGTGAGAATGTGTTTTAATTTTGATTAGTGGTAGAACATTGTAATTTTATGTAAAGCAATAAGAAATTCACTATCGCAATTATAAACGATAACATATAAATATTATTTTATTGTACAAACAATAATTTGTTTGCTATAATTGATAAATTGTTTTATGAAAATAAAATTACTCTTTATAGTCAAATAATACCATCTGTGTAATTAATGCAACAAAAAGGTAATTTGGTATTTGCACCAGTATTTGCGCCAGTAGTTGTATTCTCTTTAGGAAGATATCTTCTTTCTTACTTGTATCTCTTGATAATTATCATTAAACTTTGGAATGTCGGGTAAATTATGGTATAAACCGGTGATCTATCAATTAGCACCATTTTTGGAATTAAAGCAAAGTTAATTTCAACCATTATTATTATTGACTTGCCTAAAAAAAATGCATTCTTGAATTAAGGACACACATTCGTGCTTGCAGCTGCTCGTTTATTACTTTAACAAAGAAATAATGAAATCTATTTAATTGACAGAATAGAAATTCAAAAACAGTTAATGCTTATTGTAAATAACAATGATATGTATATCCAAATCGAAAATAATCATTATAATTATTTCATGTATTTTCACTCACAATTATTTTTATTAAATTATAATGCTCTCATAGTTCGCAATAAAATAAATCAAGTTGATTGTTCCATTTATTATTAATTGCATTATATTTTCAATTATAATCATAGTTTGAATATTTAATTTATATCTAAATGCTAATTTGAATATGAGATATCATAAATTCAATTGCATATTATAATTATAATGGATATAATTCAGTCTTCTTACTACAAAGTATTTCAATGCCGAAGGAAAATTTATGCCGGGATATTTTGTTATTATTATGCGTTGACATTAGAATTTATTCTAATTTTATACATTTGCATTGCTTATATTATTATTTTGTTATAGTTTATTATAGTCAATTATAATCAGCATTCTAAAAGAACGTTTTTATATCACATATATTTTTCTTAGTGCATTATTGTCGGTACCGTTATCGAAAAGGGATAAATAATATTTAAATTGGATTAATTTATTTTTATATTTTTTAATAAAAATTTAAGTAATTGCTTAGTTTTATATGCAAAACGAATGGACATTTTTATGTTTTTTCAATTTCATCGATGGTAGTTTTGAGTATCGCTGATCCTTAAATAGAATAATATAATTAAGTGAAATTTGAAAATTATGCCTGACCCATAAAATAGCTATAACAATTTTTGAATAAACTCAATCAACATAATTAGTGTTAATTTATCATTGATGTTATTAGCAATAAAAGCATGATGCGAAGCTGTTAAATATCTTATAAAACGAGAATAAGCTAAAGTCACATTAAATCGGAATGCATGTTATTGGTTTAATTTAACATAAAATGCCGCACACATGTATATATGCAGTTGTCATTAATATGTAAATGAAATTGTGACCTAAAAATACCCACCAAAAAGTAATTTCAATCTCACATGCTTTGACATTTCAATTCGGCATACAAACATCTAATTGTACCGTGATTTTAACACAATAAAAACATTTATTACCATTTATTGAATGGATAGAATGGAATAATGCAACAATACGGATGTTTCAATTTCCCAAAATATTTGGAAACATTAAGAAAGGAGAAAATATCTCTCGCGTTTAAATTAGGTTGTTATCCTATTGAATTACAAGAAGTCATCATTCTCTGTCACATTTGCCATTATTCTTATGTAAGGGCAGGCCAAAATGTGTCTGACAGTATTGTGCTTGTATTTACATAGAATATCTTTGTTGACAAACATTTGCCTAAAGAAATTTCATGGTGGCCTCACAGTATGGGGTTTGCTGTTTCACACAGTTGTAACTGAACTAGAGATGAGAGATTCCACTGTCTGTCCTTTCGATGACGTATTTATTTGCAGTTTTTAGCAAAATTTGTGGGTGTTCCGTATTATTTCCTGAAGTTTTTATTTAACTACCAATATTTTTATTCATAATATTCTTTACTTTACCAGGCAGGTATCAAAACATTTCCATACATAAAGTAGATATATCATGAAGTTTTCACTGGATTACAAATAAAATTAATTAATACATCAAACATATTTATATAAAAATATTTAATTTATGTTATTATTTTAATTTATACAGCAGGTCCACTATTTTTAATTTATCTACTAGATTACAATAGTTCTTGAAATGCTACCCATTGCTAAAGTGTCTCTGTTAATGGTTGTTAAAATATAGAAATAGTAACCGTTATTATAAAATGTTTTACAGGACACCCGCAGAGACTCACAAGGGTTTAAAATTAGGGAAAGACCTTGTATTAATTATACAAGTGGACACATTTGATTTACTATTTTGTGTTATTTTATTGGAACTTGAAAAATAATGTTTCTCAGGCATGTGTTATTGCACGCATTGCAGAATGTACATACACAATACATACAACTAAATAAATTAGTATTCACATAACATTACAATGTTTATTTACAACGACACGTTTCTCTTTCAATATCCATTGTTCTTAATTTGTCTTTAAGATTGTAAATAAATAAGTAAGACATTTCTTACTTATCTGTTAGACAAAATTTTATAATGTTAATTTCTATAACTGTGTTCTAATTACAACTTAAATACAAACTAAGATATTTTATAATTTATCAATTTATCATTGACACAATTTAATTATTTTAATATAATTATATTATTCCTTAAAAAATAAAATAAAACAATTTACTAAGTTTTTACCACAAAAATATTTATTAAAAATCAATGTATTAGTGAATTAAGTTTCGACTTGTGAAGGTCATTATCAAGTGTGAACAAGTTGAAACCATCCTTATGATATTATGCATTTTTAATCTCTTTAGTAATCATGAGCAATTAATTTGCTTAATAATAGTATAACTACGTCTTGAACAAGTTTTTGATTGTGACTTTTTATATATTTTTATTTTATTGTTGCATACTTTTCTATGCATTTTTTTTTTCAAATAAGTTATGTTTCACGCAAATTGAAGTATCATCATATCATTCTGTGTCTGGTTGACCCTTAAATTCAAATAAAGGATTTTAGATTAGTCGCTCTTGCTCATGTTGATTATGTAGTTTTGTGTATGATTGAACTATTATATTTTAAATCTGTTCAATGAATCAAAAAAGTTGAGCACTAGTCACAATCATATATTTTTTAAAATTTGTGATAATGATGTTCTGTACACCACTGTGCGTCGAACGAGGTGAAAGGACGTAACAAACCCTGCAAGGTTATAATACGAAACCCTTTCCGGTGTTAAGTCGACATTCTCAGTCTTAACAAAGTTAACGTTGAAGAAAGAAAGAAACTACTGAAGTTGAAGTGAGCTTACAATGGAAAAGAAGCCCAGTTTAAAAATGACGTAGACGACTTGAAGGACGGTTGGAACTCAAAAAAGACGAAAAAGACAACTTGGCAAATATTCATAAAGAAAGGCATTTGCACGAAATACATCTCGCTTTATCCTCGAATTCTACAATACTTTCTGTGGCCATCTACCGCTCAAGTTAACCATCAGCAATCAATTATAAGCCATGATCTACCGCCTACCTAGCAACACCACCCTGCATTGCCAACTTGCCATATGCAGTGATCACTAAATTCACCACTTTTTTCCGCCAGTATTCGGCCAGAAAAAATTATTAACTATCCGTTAATTATAATAATTAACTGACAAGTATCCGATTTCTAAAGATATAAAACTTTAGACGGCTCATCCATTTGCTCAGAGGTAAAGATCGCAAATCTGTAAAGCATTTACTTTACAATAAACAAAATATTGATACCATACTCCCGAACTTGTTTAGAATTTACTTATTAGGGGCATTTTTAAAACCCGAAACTATCATGAATTTTGAAACCGCTGTGGAAACCCTTGTCACAAACATAAATGCCTTTAGAGAAAACGATTTTCTGAGCTGTCCGCCAGATAACCCACCATTATGCAAGAAGAGTACAACCGCTTCCTGAATATTAATTCATACATGCGATCATATAATTTTTAATGATTGGCCCCAAGCAGAAGTGAATATAGTGCCTGTTAAAGATAACATCAAGAAGTCACAAGAGAAAAAAAAGTATGGCGGTCACTTTATTTTGATACAATTTAAAAGTTTAAGTACCAGGCAATTCAAGTTTATGAATTGAAAAAATTTAAATATGGCCGGTAATGGAATTTAAAAAATTAAAAATACGCAAGACATACTTACATAAACAATTGAATAATTTAAAATAATTACAGAAAATTTCTTACGAAGTACTTTATTTTCCAATTAAAAAGTTTTAGTACTATTCAATTTATTTTTAGAAATTTTTAATGTTTTACATGTAGTCGGTGCACTAATTTAAAAGAAAACTAGAAATGCGCAATGCATATACATACATAAAAATAAAAATTATTAAAAAAAACACTTCCTTCTGATTAAATTCAAAGGTTTGAGTACCAGTCAATTCATTTATAAATTTAAAAAAATTAAAATGACGGCGAAATATAAATTTAAAAAAATACAAAGGCACAAGCATACATAAAAAATAGAGTAATCTAACAATACTTAAAGAAAATTTAATACCGGCACTCAATTCTGATTAAATTGAAAAATTTTAAGTATCAGACATTTCAATTGTATAAATTTAAAAAAATTGAAATTTGGTCTGTATATATACCGAACTTTTCATTCTAATCTAATTCAAAAGTTTTAGTACCAGGTCCCTGAACCCACATTTACTTCAATAGAATCTTTATACATAGATCTCGGAGGTTTTCTTCGAACTGGCATATACTACTCTACTGCAGTTTATTTCGTAAAAATTCTATAACCAACCATGTTTTTGAATGGACTTATTAATTGGGTCATGTGATGTTCTCGTGTTAATTCCGGTGTCTTGCAGACGTTACTCTCTAGCTCGCACAATATTCCGATTTCTTTTATTGTTTTGGTTTTCTAGGAATAGTAAGGTTACCATTGATTAATTTTTTCCAGTTGACAATAAATTAGTTGCTAGTTGTTAGCCAGTGTCAACGAGTAAATGATTAAACCATGATAAATAAACCACTAATGAAGGGTTTAAAATAAATATTTAAATGTAAACTAAATATTTATTTTAAACCCTTCAACTTTTCAATTGCTATAAAGAGGCGTATATTGCGACACATGTAGTACAATTTGTCTGTCGCACCTTACTCACACAACATATATCTAGCTATATTTTATTCAATTATTATTATTTGTTAGTAAACAACTGAAGATAATATTAGATTTAGCTTTGTCACTTCTAAAAATGCATGAAAACCGGAAAATGGGATTTTCAATACTTTTTTGCTTTGTTTATATTAAGTATTAATAGAAATTTTTTGTTTATAATACATTCATCAAACTATGGATTTTTATTAGTTAACAAAAGTATTATTCTTCTTGAGAATATGATAGCAGTATGATTGCATTTATTATTAATATTTGTATATATTTTATATTTTCTATTATCTGTATTATATTATTATTTTACTTGATTTATAGATATATTGTAAACATTTATTTTATATAAAATAATTATCTGATTTGTCAATAAGATAAACCTTGTTTGATAGATATGTTGTCATTTAAATTTATTTTGTTACTGCTATTTTTTGTCTACTTTTGTTTCTAAGACAATATACTTTTATTTATGTTGTCAGGAATATCATCGAATATGCTCTTAAATTTTCGGTGTTGTAATGTTGACTAAGTTTTTACTAATATTTTAGTTTTTTTTTTTATTATGTTACTAACGTTTGTTAATGTAGATATCATTTAATATAAGTTTATAGTCAATTTATTTTGCAACTGAAATCACTACTTGTTCATAATTAAAGTTGTAATAACCGTGAGAGATAAAAACTATAACTTACCTTGACAGGAGTTTCCTGTCCGTCATAAATCCTTTAATTGCTGAAAGTACACTTGCAACATTTAATTAGTACTTTTCATTTCATAAACAGAGCATAAATGTTAAGCTAGGAAATTACTAGTAAATAAAGCAACAACAATTTTATAAAATTTTATTCTTCATTGAAGAATAAGACATAAAGTAGATGCACATCCATATCTAACAATCTCTTTGTAAATATAAAAGTATTTCTTTACTGAAATTTGATATGCAAACAGAAACGACTGTGGGCAGGCAGGTGCATTACAAACACGGAATGACTTTATCTTGAAAATAAAACTGTTATAAATATACCAACTAAATCAGAATAAATTAATCACCAGTTGAAAAATTTTATGTAGTTAAAAAAACCTCAACACCTGTTAAGCATTAAGCATTGACTGAAAGGGGTATATTAAGTGTAATTGTTAATAATTGTAAGCAAAGGATTATAGGATGATGATTATTATAATCCATCTTATCCACATTATTTCTTAAAGTTGGTTTTACCCCAACATTTGGCTTACTTGAAAAATACTTCAACAAAATGTATTCAATAGGGTCATTACGAAAGTTTCTTAGTTTTAACCTGTATTTTAATCATTTAATTAATTGTTAAAATAATTGTTAGCATTGAATAAATTTGATATGAAACAAGCAATTGTAGATTAAAATTATATACCTTTCCGCACCTGGGCTGCAATCCGTTTGCTGTAGT
>JARJEC010009881.1:0-14870 GCA_030264575.1 Tachinus sp. AB-2021 | reverse complement strand
TTAAAGTGATTATGTGTTGTTATTTCAGGTATAAATTTAATTGGCAAAAATATTTTCTTTTTCATTCGGCGAGTTTTGATAATTGAAAATCTGTTTGAATGTGGGGAAGTGTGTTGGTTTTGGAAGCAATTTCAAAACGTGTACGTTTCTTATTTTATATAAATGCGGATCTGTTAATTGTTAATTACGACGCTGCTTTTGTTATTTGAATTTAGCCAAACTAATTATATGTTACAATCGCATTGGTTTATAAACTTTAACCGCAACTAGTATTTGCTCTGTACTATAATAATGATGATATTAATTATTTATTAACGAGATATGCATCGATATTAAATACATCAAACGGAATATTATTTTCTAATTACTTATATTTTATGTATATAATATATTTGAAGTAGACACAACAATAATAATATGCATCAGCTGAAAATGAATATTCGAAAATTAATAAATAGTAACACGATCAGGTCAGGTAAATGTGTGTTTTTTTGTTTTCTCGATAGTTGGTATTTTTGACTCACACACACACCTTTAACTAACCATTTTTAAAATATTTATTACTAAAAATAATAAAATAAAATTCCACTTAAATTGCGAAAGTTATTATTACATTATCAGTAAATAAATATCAAATTTGATCTACTAGCCAGAAGTAATTTAAATAAATACTCGGTTAACACTCTTTGGGTACTCAAATTGTGCACGCAATTCAAAATACAAATGGTGTAAACTTCAATAAAACGCATAAGGTTTCCAAAATATTTAATTGTACTGCGACTATTGTTTCACCACACTGTGCCATCATCAGGCAGATGAATAATGAACATTGCAAGTTAACAAATGACTTATACACCCAAAAAGCAGAAAGTTTGGAGGGGGGAGTTAATTATCAAAGATTAAAATTGGCTACTTAGAGAAAAAGAAATGAATTTACAAATGCAAAAAAATAATTACGGAAAGAAGCATACAAATTGGCTTTATAAAAAATATACCAACAAGCAATAGCAAGATGCAGAATTTTTTTTTAAAGATAAAAAAGTTAATATACAATAAAGGGAAAAAACCGCAAATAACGGAAAGAAACAAAGTGTTGGACAGATTAAAAAATACTTAAAACTAACGCAAAATACCGCAAAATTAGCGGGAAATGCATCAAAATTTGGAAAATTGCAAAAAAATTAATGAATGAAAAAACCACAGATAGCGGAAAAACAAATTATAAGAATTAAAAAAAAATGTACAAACAAAAGCAACAAAAAAAATTCACAAATTGAATTAAAATAGACAAAAAATAAGCGCAAAACATGCAACAAAATATTTTATACAATTAAAAAAAGTTAAGAAATAATATGGTTGACAATAAATAACATAAACTTAATTATTATTAATAAGATAGAATTTTTTAAATTTTATTAATAAGAATAAGAAAATTTTAGTAAAGAAGAATTGTTAACATCCGTTTGATCATTTAATAGAACACCTTTTTTATAATAATTATTAATTTCCATAGACTCTAATAAATTTAACGCCATACATTTACGACTTGTATGCAAAATTTTTAAATCGTCGTTGAATGAATGATGTTCTATTAAATGATCAGCGTATGAAGAATTGCATTTATTTAGNTCCAGTGACCTTCTGTCCAACTTTCGCATTGAAATCACCCGTTATTATTATATACTGTGCTCTTTCTTGTTGTTTGGCAGTTATGTCTTCATATAGTTTCTCAGCCTCTTCGTCTTCGGATGTACTCGTAGGGGCGTATGCGTGTATAATCTGGAGGCTATATCTTTTGTTAAGCTGAAGCACTATGTATATCACTCTGTCAGATATTGCTAGGTATTTTGTGACTAAATATTTGATGTTTCTATTTACAAGGATAGCGACGCCTCCATTTTGGGAATCCGTCTCTGAGTTCTTTTGAAAGAGACGGATTCCCAAAATTAGTATTAGTATTGTTTAATTTAATTCAGATTTATTCATTATAAAAGGTATTGGAAATTGATAAAAACCTACAGTGTAATAAAAATAATAGTAAATAATAAAACAAACTCTTTGTTTGACAATAAGAATTAGTTTTTAATAATATTAAATAAAAGTAAAGACCTTTTCTAATAAATAGATTAGCGCTTGCTAGCCAGACTATTCAAAATTGTTAAGGACAATGTAAACTTACAGTGTAGCAAAAAGTAACCGATAATTCGCTCTAGAAATGCCTTATACAGCCAATGAATTTTTACTATGAACATCCCTATGTTGCATGATAAAAAAACGCACTGTATAAGTAATCGATTTGAATATTTTATAAACTAAAAAAATATAAAATTAATATAAGATTTATTTTAAAATATAGTATCATCACCAATTGAATCACATTTTATAATATTGAGCCAGATCTTATAGATGCGAATAGAATTTGAAAAAACTATCCAAATGCAAAGCAATTGAATAAAATTAAAATTATTGTACAATGAGTCTCTTTGTAGGGAAAAATAAACCATTAAATTTAACTAAAAAAACTCTGTATTTTCATTACATTTCAGGAATTCACAATACAGTACGATTCTCGCTTTTGTCGCCTTTCATTTTTTTAATTAGAGAACTTCAGTGTGCATGCATGTCCACGAAATACGGCAGAAATAATTAATCTTTTTGTCATGACAATTGGATAAATGTGCACACAGTGAAAATCTCTGCTCTTCACATTATAATTTTCACGTACTAGCAAGTTTTAACTTTCATACTAGCGTGATTACACGTAATCACTTAGTGACGTAGAAGTTAAAGTACATAGTATACACGTATATTTGCTCTGTTCATTCATGATGCATGAAATGGTAATGCAGTCCTTTATTAAACTTGTAATATTTCAATAATTTAATAGACACGTGCGAACAACACACAGTAGATGGAGAATCCCAATTTGTTCGGTACATTCGCAATTGTACAGAGACAAAGAAATAAAAGACTCACCTTTAACGTAATATTTCAAAGGCAATATTACTCTTTTCAAATAAAATATAATATGGTCATCCTCTATAAAGGGTGACTTCGGAAGTGCTGGAAATGGAATTATGGAGGCAATATTGAGTTCACAATGACCGTGAATTGACCCGGCATCTCTCAGTCACACACACGTTCACATTTACGACATACCAAATTTTTATATAATTTTATTTTTACCAATTTCGCCAGGAATTATTATCCTTTCTATGGCGACGGCAAAAATATTACGTTACCTTTTCCTTTTATAGAACAGAATAAAAAACTTACCTTCCGGTTCATGTGTGTGTGTTTTACGAATGAAATTGCGTAGCTATAAATTAATTAAATTAAATTAAGTGATTAACTAAGAAGTGATAGGTAAGGCTACTAAATGTGGAAAATGTATTTTACGTGTGGTTCAAACCAGAGCAATCACACGAACTTAGTTTGGAGGAGGATCAGGTTCACAAGGGGCGCATTAACACGGAACGAGCACCACTGACCATTACATTACTTAGATCTCCTGACCACTGGGAAATAGATATTGATTGCTCCTATCTGCATGTTCTAGTGCATATATTGTTCCGGGAATACAATATCAGATCCAATGCAATCCAGTTTATATATTAATCGAAAATGTTACGACTTTGGGGGGTCACAAAGACATGATGAAGTTTAACAGTTATATAATAAATCTTTTTAATATAAATAAATGTAAAGTGTTAAACATTTTTTTAAATAGGTATGCGCTAATAAATAATTAATAAAATTATTTAACTATTTATTGTGTACAAACTTTTTTTTACATAGTAAGTCTGGAGGGATGTTACTTTATTTCTTTTTTATTTGTTAGAGTGAGATTGGACTCTTCGATAGTACAAAAGTGTCTCCTAGTTTATATGCTAGTAAAGACCTACAAACTTTGTAGTTAAAATAACACTCACCTTCGTCTGTGTTTTATTATGAAACCATTTTATAAATGCAGCAACTTTGTTTAAAATTTAGCAAAGTATTGATTTAAATATTAAACCGTGTTAATGTAATAAATAATATAAATAACTAAATAACATAAATAGAGCAAAACTTTTTACAGTTATAACATAATGTCAAATTATCAGACAAAATCATTTTAAATAGTAAAACGTATAATCAAGAATATATTAATTATCAAAATAATTTTGAATTTATTTGAAATTATCAATAAATAAATATAAATTAAAATTGATAGAATCGACCATTACTAAGTGATAATTCATAATGCAGGATTTGAAATAAATTACTATGTTTTTTATCACAATTTACTTATTTACTCATGTAACGTCTGATGAAGACTGAGGTTCAGTCGAAACTGGAGTCACGGTGTGACTAAATAAATTGTGATAAAAAACATAGTAATTTATTTCAAATCCTGCATAAATTAAAATGTTTCAAATAATATGTAAGTATTTATTCGATACATGTTTTGACACACTGTGGCTTCTTCAAGCGTATTTTAGTATACGTTTTGGAATTTTTTTGCCACTTTTCTCTGCGCTCCAATTTATTTGTTAAATTAGAAATAATTGTAGCGTTGAAAGAAGAAGCAGAAGAACACAGATTGTCCTGTCGCAAGCCCACTATCCATTCCAATATCCAAAAGGACGTTACATCTAATACTTTTATTTGCTTATAATGCTTATTTTATTATAAAAAAATGTTTAATACGAATGTTATTGAGTTAAAACAGTAGATCGTTATAGCTATCGAAATCATGAATTTTATAGTTAATTGTTACATTACATTGACCACTATTAAACTAAAACTTAATTATTGATATCGATTGTTGTTGTTCATCTGACATGACTATTAATTGCTTGCATCATTAAGGGTTCTGGCTGTCGCAAACTATTTTCTCAACTTGACAAACTTGTCGGGGCAACCGAAAACCACATTAAAAGATTCTTAGAGTTAGTTCTGAATTACTTCCTGTTAAATTAATGAAATTCTATCTGCTTTTATTTGTTTTTGGCAGATTAAGAAATTATTATATTAACTAAATATCATAATAATTTATTTTATGAGTGAGACGGAGTAATATTGTATTTAAAATGTGCAACTTTAAACTTTTCTAATCTAAATTGATTTAAAACAAAATAATAAAATTTTATTTAAAATTTGTTTAGAAGATGTGTTTCCGAGCTGTTTAATTTAATAATGTTTACTACAGGTCATTTAAAACAGTTTTACCCTTTAAACTTTATTTAAATATTTTATTTTAAACATACCATTCTTGATAATAACAATTTCATTATTTTTTTATCAAATTTGTAATACACTATCCTATTTTTATTTTATTGTAGATAGAACAAGTCGGGTTAGGTTAGTTGAGGTTTGGTTGGTATAATCCTAAGAAATATAATAAAAAAATAAAATTATTGACGAAACCAATGATAACAGACCGCACGTATAAATAGACCGCACATCGTAATAGTGAAAACATCGATACGTCGGCGTCGGTTGCATCAATATTGGCCAAATCAAAGTGTGCATCAATATTGGCCGGCTTTACTAATAATGGCCGGCCATTACTGATTTTGTGTTTGGGCGGTAATATATACATAACATTTTCATTCGGTGTATGTTTAATAATTAATATATTTATTAACACCGTTTTGATCAAACGGTTTCCAATAAAAACTTTCTGATTTCAGAAGACATAATAATCTTTTTGCATTTTTGTTGTAAAATTACAGGTTTTTTACAACATAGCTCAGACATTTTGGTCGCTTGTATTAAAAATAATTATTATTATTATTTACTACAACCACACATTTAAAATGTCTGGTGGAAAAATGAGTAAAGTAATAATAGTGTTAGTGAAAAAGTGTATAAAATGTAGTTCTTTTAATCACTGCAATTGTAATGGCAAATATACATTAAACGTAACGGCAAAGAGCGTACAAATTTATTGACGTAACTTTATCAGTATGTTCCGTTCAAAGTAAATTGTACCATTATGAAAATGAAAAAGCTTGTGGCTTTCTGTCTGGCAGCTTACTGGTTAATTATCGAAATTAGTAATAGATATTAACACATGTGCTGATTACAATATTTTTCCGTTGATTGCTTCAACAAAACTGGATTGTTTAGTAAATAATAATAAAAGCAATATTAACAACAATAAAATATTGTTAACGTTGTATACAAATATTAATTTAAATTATATTGTTCTTAATAACCATGTTGAAGAGGTTACTTTAAACAGGAGAATTATAGTGTAAAGAAGCAAACTAATAGGTAGATTGATTATAATATACAATATATGTTAAATTGTATTTTAAAATGTCACATGGAAGTAGTTGAATAAGTATTCAATTGATTTTTGCTTAAATTATATGTTTGGCAAGCTTTTTTATACGCAATATTGTATACACACATAGTTTCCTTTTGTTAAGACTTTGTATCAAAGATTTTATGCAAAAGAGCATGCTTCTACATTTTTACATAAAAATGGATATTTGATGATGATGAACATATTGAGTTTTCCAGTAAATGCAACCAATAGATTACCACCATCTATCCTTTCTTACTTGGCGGAAATGATAAAATTAAACAAAAACTAGTAAAATATTTTCCAAAACCAGAGGAAAATAGAACAAAATTTTTTAAAGATTTATAATGAAGAAATATTAGAAAATTGGAAAAAATTGAAAAACCAGAAGTGGATGGTATAGTACAAAATGTGTAATTAGATAGATTAATAATAAATAGAGTATGAATGTATAATGAATTTCCAAGTTAATATAAGAAGGGTCCGTGAAAACAACATGCAACACGGTGAAAACCACAGAACACATCCTCGAACAATGCACAAAATGCACCACTAGAAAGCAAACGCTACTCACAAAAACCAAAAAGCAAACAGTAACTGACGCATTGAAGGAAATACCATATTTCTTCAATGACGTCATAGAATACATTACTAAAGTACCAGACATATAAACTTTCAACAAACACAGCAAATCATGGCTACATGTCAATCGACAAAGCCGCTATATATATATATATATATATATATGTTATGTATGTAAAAATTCAGAAATTAAATATATATATATATATATTAAATGTTGCATTTCTTTTTCACTTTCTCGTTTCTTGGTGGCACTGTATCAAAAGCGTGACAAACCGTTTTCAGTTTTATTTTTTGTCGATTACAGCGTTATCTATTAAGCGAATAGAAAAGTAGTTTATTCAATATCAATGTATTTTTCCAGTAGAATCTAAATGTCCTATAAAAAAACCTATTTAAGATTTTAAAATTGCCCCCTTGTTTAGCTCCCTGAGGTTGAGAGGGTACAAGATTGTATAGAATCGGATGTCCTACTCAAAACCAAAACACCACCAAAACATTTTTTGTACGATGCATATTTTTCTAAACAATCCAGTCAATAAACTAAAATGGATATATACCATGTGTATTATTATTATATTTTTAACTATTTCTTTTACAAAATTTGAACCAATTGTATGAATACATATAACATTACAAAAATCAACTAAATTATCTTCATAGTACCTTTTTGACATACTACAAAACGCTTCTCTTTATTTAAAATGTTCATATCACATTTTGTTTTCTTTAACCTTTTTCATTACATTTATTCCTTTCTCGTTTTCTTGCAAGCATTTACGCCAGTCACTAAAGCTTGATTTACGCGTTGGTTTTAGTTGTAACCATAGGAATTAAAATAAGCACAGAAACGTGGACATAACATTTAACCTTTCATGTAGTTGCGGTCAAATTAGTTTAAAACCAAAACCGCAGCTGCTTGGCATGTATGCGCACGTTCTTGTGCTTAATTTAATTTCTATTTTTACAACTAAAACCGCTGCATAAATGCAGCTTTGCTAACAGTAACAGATTCATTCCAATCAATATTGCTACATTCATTGGACCAGTGTTCTTATTTCTTCTAGTTCATTCATACATTTTAATTTTGCATTCTTTACTACTATAACCAAACTCTAACCAACATAACCTAAATCTAGCTATTAAATTGTGTAAACCTTCAACTGAAATTTCCCGCCTGTATGTTGGTAAGCAGCAATATAATTGCAATTTTCTGTACTTAAAATATATCAACTATTATTTATTCTACTTCGCCTTTCATGCGTTCAACTTCTTTCAATTTAAAAACACATTCTTCGCCCATTCTACTTCTATTCTTCTTCTTTCATTTGCTCCATTTATAGATAATTCAACTCTTTCATATACTTTTCTTATTTTTCTTCTATTTTCTCGAATATTATTTCTTGCACTCTTTTACATCTTTCATTTCCCATTGTTTGCATAACTTTTTTATTGAAAAGGCCTAAAGTTTATTGCAAAACAAACTTGCGAGCCAACTAAATCTAATTGCATTCAAAGTTTTATATCTGAAAATTAGTTAATTATTATAATGCGTCATTAGATGTTTCACATCAACAAATCATACATTAATGACGCAAGTTAAGTGTGTTTGTTGTTTTGTTGGTTACGCAGTTGTTTATTATTTTGTTGTAAAAATTGTGTTCTAATGGTTTTAATATGGAAGAAATCACAAATATTGCGGTTGATGATAAAGATTCACCATTATCAAAAAAATCTAGGCATTTATACGAGGAAACTTACAGTTCGGGCGCACCCAGTGTGCGATTTACATTCTGAATGATAAACTATTGGCCCATTCTTTAGTTTTTAATAATGCTCACGATATGTCAAAGTTTAAAGTTTTGAAAAATTAACAAAAATACTTAGATATAAAAAATATGGACCCTGATCAAAATTTTCTCTCCAAACAAAGGTTTCAAATTTAGTTAAACCGAGATTTTGATATAAATGGTTCGAACAAGTTAGAAGGCTATACTCCCAAATTGAAAATAAAACTTACTGTAAACATTGTGTTTTTTATCCTTCTGCGATTGGAACGTCTAAATCTGAAGTGCCCAAGCAACTAGTTACAAAAAGTTTTAACAATAAAAAAAACAATTGAAAAGTTTACAAATCATCAAACATCAAAATATCATACAACGTCTGTTATGACTAACAATGACCTACAAAATATTTGATATAAAAAAGTATTTTTTTAATCGATCGGTTAATTGATGTCAGTACTGCATCACAAGCTGCAATTAATCGGAAACTATTAGGATCAATTATAAAAACAATAATTTTTTGTGGTAAACAAAATATACAGTTAAGGAAACATCAAGATTATAGAACATTTTTGATTGAAAAAGAGCCAATCGCCTATGAAGGCTGTTTTTGCAGAGATCAAGAATCGATGCAGGAGATGAACAACTTGCCGAGCATTTTAATTATTCTGGCAAAAATGCAAGGTTGGAATATATAGAATCAAATTATAGATATATGTAACGAAATTATTTTGAATCGTATAATAAACAAAATTAGTTTGTCAAAATGTTTTTTAATAATTGCCGACAAAAATTGTGATATTTCCACCACTGAACAATTTTCACTACGTGTTAGATATATAGACAAAGAAAATGACAAAATCTGTGAAATATTTTAACAATTTGTGCCAATAAGAAATATTGCCAAAAAGAAAAGCCTATCCGACAAAATATTAAAAAGCTTTAGTAATTTGGAATTGATTTGTCATATTTACGGGGATAAGGTTTCAATAGTGCTGCTTCAATGAGCGGGAAGTTTAATAGTATCCAATCTCATATATCTGCTATGCACACAAGCTATATATATATATATATATATATATATATATATATATATATATATATATATATTTATATATGTACGTTGTGCATTTCATAGTTTGAATTTGGCAATTGAGAATGCTGTTTTTTAACAGAAATTAGAATGTTTATTAGTACAATTGAGAAGGTGTATAATTTATTTAATACCACCAAGAGGCATGACGTTTTAATAAGCAATATCTATAAATACACACCGGATACTAAGATACAGAAATTACGCCAAATTTGCCGGACTAGGTTGATATATCGCCATAAACCTATTTCTACAATGGGAGAATTATTTGATGCAGTAAGAAATTTGTTATGTGAATTTGAATTTATAATATCTTTATTTAGCTTATAAAATATATTTGCATACAATCTACCTTTATATAAACTACTACAAAAATCTGATAGTGATCTTTCAATTCTTCTAAATTTTGTTGACGACCTTGTGGCAAAATGAAATACCGTTTAATAATATATTCAATGAAGCATGTGTGAAAGTAAATACATTTAATTTTAATATTAAAAAACCAACATACACTACAACAAAATAAACCCCGTTGAAGATTATTTCAGGAAAACTATTTTTATTCCATTCATTGATTAGATACTGACTCAATTATATCAACGCTTTACCAGTCACCACAATATTTTGAAAACATTTTTCACTCTTTTGCTAATTTCAAAAGATGGTCCAACAGGAAGAACAACAAAAAAGTTTTGTTAGCTAAATCATGCAATTTTACACAGAATTCAGACTGTAGTATAAATCATGTACAAAATTATTTGAAATGGCTTGATGCACTGAAGTGTAACAAAATAATTTGTCCTAACGTCAATACATTGCTAAAAATATTCTCAACACATCCCATAACGTCAGGTGCTACTGAAAACTCATTTTCAACATTGCATCTTTTAAAAACATATTTAAGATCCACCATCACTCAATTGCGATTGAATGCACTGGCAACGTTATATATACACAGAGATATCAATGTAACAACACCCAAAGTAATTAAAGAGCTCTGTAAGAAGAAACCACAACTAAATATTAATTTATAAAAATATTGTTTAAATATATTTTTATAAATTATATCCTAATGCATTTTAATTTAATTTAGTATTACACCTTTTGTATTTGTTCACCCCCAAGTGCCACTGATTAGTGCATATCAGAAATGGTGTTAAAATAAATTAAAGTAGTGTGTGAAAGCAGAATTTTTGCGTACTTTATGATCACCTATTAAACTTACGTGAAGGTTGAAATGTATAAGTTAAAAAGTACGAGTATTAGCTAAGAAACACTTAGATAATTTTGTTATTAAAACTGACAATAATGAACATTTATTTAATAAGGTAAGAATGATTTAACAATTTGTCATCAGATAAAAAAATAAATTGTTCTAGGATATTTTGAAATTTGAGTCGCCGGTACTTGCAGACACAGCTGGAACTGAAACGTATTCGTAATGTATTCTTGTCGACCTGCTATAAAAATAAAGAATGATTATAATAATTAAAGCAGCAGAGTGTATTGTGAAAGTTTAAATAAATGAATATTTATTTTGAGAGTATTGTTAATGTAGTTACTATATATTACTAGTACTATAGAGAGGTACTTTAATTCCGCAAAACCATACTATAAAGCAATTTTTATCATTCAGTCGGACATAAATAACAATATGTTTGAACATTTTTAACTAACTAAGTATTTAAAATTAAACTAATAATAGATTAATTTAGATTTAGTTCATCAATTTGAGTGCTTTCGGTAGTATATATAGTTTTGCCATAACTTTTCAAAGTTAATATTTTTGTTTATGAAATAAAATTTGCAATTAAAAGTTGTATAAATAAGTTATACTTTTAAAATTACAGTATTTTGTGCATATAATTTTATAAGTTATTTTAAACGACAAACTTTTTACATGCTTCAGCTTATTAAATTTAACTGCACAATTAAACAGTTTATTCGTAGCCAAATTTAGAGGAAAATTATGCATCAGGAACTAGTGCACGGAAATAAATAAACTAACTGTTGCTTTACTAAATTATTACGTACATATAAATCCCCGACGCTTCGCAAATAAGAAAATTGTATCCGGAACTTGATGTGTATATCACTTTAACTGTCTAGAAGGAAACTACTCCCGTTTCAAATATTTTTCTATAACCAAGAAAATTCAATTGTCTAAATATTGCATTCAGAAAACACTTTTCTGAAAAGTAATAGTTTTATCAAATACTTCATATTTCATAAGTAAGATTTCTTAAATTTTTTAAATATTTTATATAAACAAAGAAAAATAGTTTGATTATCAAAATCATTTTTGTACTAAAGCAAAACATATTAAAAAAGTCTTTATACTATTTTCTTATGAATAAGCCGAAGTAATGAACCATGTAAAACAGTAAAATAAAACTTTACTAACAATAAAAAATAAACTGTAAAAATGAAAGTAAACATATATTAACGCACAGATTACTGAATCAAACCAAGAGACTTTAAGCGTTCTCCGCGCAAGTGCAATTTAATTTTTTTTGTTGGTCACATATAAATTTTTGTTTAAGAGTGTTGTGTAGTACATTGAATAAAATTTGAAATTGAATTTTTGCGGTCGCGGGTGGGGACCTAAAAAAAATTTGACTGATTGTTAGTTTCCCGGTATTAATGCAGAGTCCTTGAAAAGCAAGTTCACTATATATCCACATTGGCGCTGCATTACAAAACCTAATTTGTATTTGAAAATATTTGTTATTTTTTGTTTATTTGTTAAAATAATATATTAATTAATTATTAATTTTTACGATATTTTTCAAGAAGTTATTATGCACCTTAACACAAAAAGATTTTTTTTTTAATTTTAATTAATAATTAATTAATTAGTAATTATTCTTTTAATAAACCTCCGTAGCGCGATGCAATATATATATATATATATATATATATATATATATATACAAAATTATTTATTAAATTTATACGTTTACACGTTTTAAAATGCATTTTAAAGGTAAGTTTTCTTTATTTCAATGTAAATATGCACACACAACGCCCTTAAGATTCTAATTTTACAATTTCCTTAACGATGCGCTTTTAAAATTCTAAATACGTCGTTAAGGAAATCAAATTTTTAGATGTTATTTACATTCCACCATATATAAAAAAGATTAAAAGAGACTACTTAATGTTCAACTAACAAAAAAATATTATTCATTATCATACTAAATTAACATTGTGTTTAATTGAATTTCATTAAAAAAATGATACATGCTAATTAGTCGTAATTATAATTATACGTGAAATTGCTGGAAAATTAAAACAAAAGCATTCTGATTTTAAAAATTAAATAAGGTGTGCTTGAATACTCCACTTGTGCTCTGCATTGAAACGGCTAAATTTCAGTATGGAAACATTAGCAAAAAAGTGCTGAATATAATTTAAAGTGGCTCTCCCACTCTCTTGCACGTTCAGCAAAAAGATATGAATTTGCAATTCACGTTAAGTAATTATAAAACACTGGATATGAACCCTAAAAAACAGTTAATTAGTTAAATCTGTTGGATTCGTTGAGCATTCCCTATTTGAAACTCTATATATGTGTATGTTGTATTTTTTACATTATTACAAATACTCAGCTGGAATGTACAAGTAGCCTATTTGAAAATGCCCGCTATCTTTTCAACAACATTAACAGATAAACCCGGCTTGCATTTTAAGTATACTAATCACTGTCTTCTGCTGTTAATTAGTTAATTTCAAAGCATTTGAATAGCTCTCGTGTTTAGCGTCTGCTCTTACGTACGAAAAACGTTTTTACTGTAAAAAACAATCTGACAAAGAAATGTGAGAGTTGTAGGACCGAGCAAATCCCTTGGTATTTTTTTCAGCTTTCAGAGAAACTTATATACTTTTATGCAGAAACTTTATTTAATATATCATAGTCACTCTAAAGGTATATAGATGTATATAAACAAAATATTGTTATGATGTATTGATTACAGATTTTTATTGGTTCAATGGGTTCAACCATAGATACTATTTCAATTTAAATTCGATCACTTAACGTTTTACATATTGCTATATCATCAATTCATGTGAGCGAACGATGCGTTTACACAATAGAATGGCAACCAGCATTAAACTTTGAAACTTGTATACGACGATTCTCCGTTAAGATATTTGCAATGGTTTACCAAAATAAACTAATAGTTACAACTAGATATTACCAAATATATGAATGAGTTTGTAAACATGTTTTAGGTGGTTTTATTATGGTTTCAATACTTTATGTTTTATATAATTTCCTATAGGTAATAAATTGTATAAAAGTTTCTAAATATTATGTTATTGGATTAAAATAGATAGACGAAAGTATGTATTTTTTTATTTGTGCATAATAATAATAAGTATGTGTGTTTGTGTGAGTGTGTGCGTGTTATGATGTTACCTAGAATAATCTTGCTCACTAGGTATATTATATATTGACCGGTGGTATTTGACTGTTAAGTAACTATGGTATGTCACAAAAACTCACTCACACAAATATTAATTTTTAAAAGTTACTGAAATATGTATTAATTGTTAGTAAAGATAAAATAGATCATTATTAAAAATAATTACAAAATCAATATGTAATGTAGAATTACAATCATCACCTCCAAAAGTTTTAATGGCATATGATACAGATACAGACACGTATTTCCAGGTATATATCACATGCCATTAAGACAGTGGAAGTGGTTATTGCAATTCTACATTACAAATTGACTTTGTAATTGTAAAATCTCACAAATCTGTGAAAAAGACATAAACCGTCTCACGGCGCGTTTTCTGATTTCAAAACAACAGCGGTAGATTTGAAATAAATACTACATAACAAATAATACATTATGGATAATTAGGATTAACAAGTTTAAAGAATAAAAGAATACAATATATAGGACACAAGAATATAATAACAAAGAGTAGATTAAACATGGTAAACAATATATTTAAAAAACAGCGGGGGGGGGGGGTGAGAATTAGTGTAGCGATTATTCAATGAAGGTTATTAATTATACTAGAACACTCCACAAAAGATTAAATTTTAAATATATTGTTTACCATGTTTAATCTACTCTTTGTTATTATATTCTTG
>JARJEC010009871.1:0-17898 GCA_030264575.1 Tachinus sp. AB-2021 | reverse complement strand
CAAGTTATTTGAACATATAAGTTCCTACAACAGATTAAACACACTAGAAATAGAAGATTTTGTTGGATTTAAAACAGCAAAAATTATTGTAGTGTGATTAATGTACATACATTAATGTAAACGTTATTTGCCAATTTGTTCGTATTATTTTTATTTTATATTACTGAAAAGCTTGTATTTTCTATATATATATATATATATATATATCCGATACACAATAAATTTAGTCAAACATGTTCGTTTCCCAATAAAAATAAAACAGATATTATATATAAAAAAAGGTAGACCACTAATTTAAAAAATGAACATTAGTTCGCAACATTAATCTCACATCATTTGCAATATGTAAGTACAATGTTCTTAATTCTCTAGAATAGACAAATCACAAATTTTGACAGATGTAAATTAATGTGTTGTTTAACAATGATCTGTGGATGACTCAACTTTGAATAAACTTAACAAACGTAATATATTAAATCCGTGACTCAACTAGCGTTCATTGAATGGTATATAAGCTATAAATATCTATGTAAATTAAACAATTAAATTTAAAAAAAGTAATTTGAGACAGATACAAACCTTAATTTTAATATTCTTCTGTAATGTACCGACCTATGGTCAAATGTAAATTAATTTTATTTTGGGAATTTAATTAAATTTTTTTTTGTTTAATTTCTATCTCTATTGTAGAATATAAACAGCATCCTAAAATAAACATGATTTCCTTAACGACGTGTGTTAGAATTTTGAAAGCACGTCGTTAAGGCAAGCATAAAATTAAAATACGATTTTCTTAACGACATGTTCTAGGATTTTCTAATCAATAAAAATTGATATTTAATCAACAATAAAAATATAGATGACTGGCGATTCTACCATTAATAGCTATAAATTTATAACAGAACAGTTTGAATATTCCAAAATGGAAATCTAATTATACAAAATATTTCGTTTACTTCATCCATTTAAACTTAACAGTAATCTCTCTGGAATTGTGATGGCAAAAATGCAATTTTGTGAAATTATCAAAAAATATGACTAACCTAACAATTCCTTGCTTTCTTTAAATGACAAAGAAAGCAAGGAATTGTTAGGAAGTTTTATTGTGTCATTTAAAATTTTTAAAAATATGTCAGCAATAGTTTTGTTAGCGAACGCAAATAATACTTTTGAGGGACATGCAAAACATAGTATACACAAAAATGTAGTTTTCGGTGTGTCAAAAACAGAAAATCCTATATAATTTTAAGACATTAATAAAATAAAATGTATCATAGAAAAACAAATGTAATCAAAATAAGTTCAATAACAATATAACTATGTGACTATAACTATAACTTCATTGTTTTATTAAAGTTGTTAAACTCTTTTATAATCATATTTAAAATATGAATAATATTAACGATGTAAAAAAATATATTAAAGCAATGTCGCAAAATAATAGTGAATTCGCACAAAGTTGAAAAATGAAATAAAAAACTATTTTTTGGTTGAAACATTTAAATTAACAAAAATATTGATCACCAAATTTAGATCTACATCTGATCTGATAATTGTGAATTTCTTCAGTTAAAAATTTTGTCGGGTCATAATTGAATCATATTTTATCAATATTGTATAGTAAAAATTTTAGTAATGAAATACTAATAGAAAAATATAAAAACACAATTTAAAAATAAAAAATACAACCTATAAAAAATGCATAGCTTCAATGAAGCTACTAGTTGTATGCTTATTAATACGCGTATTCCTTAACTATTTAAAATAAAAAACAATTTTTTAGTTAAAAAAATGTATGCTTTATAAACTAAAAATGATTATTTTTGATATGTACACACCATTAGGCATTATGAATATAAACAATTTTCTTGTGTTTTTGCAATTATGCGACAATTTATAAATTAATGCATTTAGGTGAGATATTAGATACATGCATATTTTATAATAGTACGTACCACCATATTTAAATAATTCAAAACTCAAACTACAATTGTATTATACAAATAATAAATATTAACATACACATATTGCGTTTGCATGTCAACATAGATAAAAACCAATTTTTAAATTTATTTTCAATATGATCTTGAAATAATATTATGTGCATAAATTTATTAATACAACAATATTGTGTGAATAATTGGATCCAATTTAATTTAATGAACCTTTATAAAAACAATATATTTTAATGATTTACATCCAAGTCAAGTAATTAATAAATTGCCACTTGATAGCCAAAAACACGATGTAACGTAGTGAGTGAGTAAGTCCTAAATATAAAACTCATATTTTATGTTATACTATATCACTCTTCATAGTAATGTTACAAAACTATAAAAATTTAATTATATTTGGACTCGTATAAAGAATTCAGAATTCCATGACATTGCAAATTTTTCTGATGATGCAGTATAATGAAATGAATGAAATAATTTTAGCATGTTGTACAATGACTCAACATCCCGCTAAATACAAAGTCCTCTGGTTAATTACGATTACATAATATACCATAATTATAGAGAATTTTGTTGTTCTAAAAATATATTTATTAGATATAAACTTGGACGTAAATGATTGACTCGTGAATGTTTACTAAAAACGTCAATTGGGCCTAACAAGTGATAATTATTGGTTCAAAATGTTGTCTCAACTTTTTATCTATTCTTTACCTGATTAAATATTAGACAATTATTTTGTTTTCCTTATAAGTTGTATATAATTTGAAGCCTATTTATTTTAATTGTTGAAAGAAATTATATTTAATTTATTTATCTTTATTGAAGTATAAGCAAGACTATTTAGTTAATCTTTATTGCCATGTGCAATAATATAATTAAATTAATCTTTAAAAGTCATTATAGCAGTTTTTATATTACAATGATTCACCAAGCTCTTAATCTTTAATTGCATCTAATAAATTATTAAATATATTAATAGGCAATTATATGGATTAAATTATTAGCATGTAAGTTATTGAGTTTAAAATGTGTTTAATGCAAATCATAAATACTATAAACAGTTCGATGATTAGTTATAAATAAATTAATTTCTCATTAAAAATGATGTTAAATTATCTGAGATCAACGGTTTGCACTTTTATACGAACGCTATGTAAGTTCAAGATCAGGCTACGTCAGATAATTCGGTGTCAAGATATGATAAATAAAATAATGTTATAACTTATTAACTACTCAAAGCATAAAACATTTATAAAATGCCATTGAACTTTATATTAATAAAATTAATTTTAACTAATTATTTCGGCTTTCAATCGATAGTGTTTTACCGATATTATGCGAAAAACAATATCCCAAAAAATGTAATATTAACAAACTAACAAATTAAGTAATTTACACAAATAAAAAGGTGTAATAATTTCGCTTCTAACAAAGTTACTGAAATGTTGATTTTGATATATCTTAGTATTATTTTCCAACTTATTTCTTATCTATATTGTGAGAATTTTGTTTATATATTTTTTGTATCTTATAATTAAATTTTTTTAAAATTATTTAATTTTTTTTACTTTTACTTAAAAATGCTTGGATAATTATAATTTATTCTTAATCTTTGGATTTTGAATATCCTAAATTAAATTAAAAATGTACTTAATTTTTGGTATTTCATTTATTTTCCATGACAATGCAAGAATGTTTATTTGAGTAAAATCAATAAATTGCCGCAAAACTACAATAAGAGTGAGTGTTCATTAAGTTTCTCAGTTTGATAGGAAGTATTTAAATTTGATTCATTTTTGTTTTGATCTTTTTTGAAGTTGTAGCAGTAAAAATGACTATCAAAATACGAAAAAAAATGTTTACTAAAGTAAAACTTCTGAAGCATTAGTAAACATTAAACATAATAAAAAATAATAACATACATATAAATAATACATATAAATTATATATATATATATATATATATATATATATATATATATATGTATATATATATAAGTCCATTATTTTGAAGAACCCTGTATCAAGTATCTAAATGTGTCTATTATTTTAAACAATCCTGCTGCATAAAATATCTAAATATGTTCATTATTTTAAAGTCGAAAGGTTTTTTCAAGAAATTCATCAAATAACTAAATATGTTCATTAGTTTGAACAAGTCTGTATCAAATATCTATATGTTTTGAACAACTTTGAACAACTCATTCGCATTCGACCACTACCTGTTTCCAAACCATCAATCTTGAATACCGTTTCATTTATTCAATGTTCGCTAAAAAAATTTCGAAATAATAGCTTCTTGGATTATAACAATTTTTAATTCAGAATTTTGGTCGTTGGTCGTTTAATAAAATATGTTTTGCTCGATTCAAAATGTAATGTTGCATTTGTTACATTTATAAAAAAAAGTAAAAAGAATGAATGCGCAGTCTTTTTATTTTTAAAAATTGTTATTTTGGAAGTCACAAGAATATGTTTCTTTTTACTACTGAACTTAAAAGAAAATTAAATCGTGTAAAATGACTATTTAAATGATTCTTTTAATTATATCAAGAAATAAAATTAAATAAATTCATTTTTTATGCAATTGTAAAAACCAAAATATGTATAGTAAAATAAAATCAATAAACCACAGACATGTGTTTCAACATTTCACAGATGTGGAAAATTATTTAATCTCGAATACTCACAATTGACCCATAAGGATAAAAATCGACTTTCCGACTAAAAACTACAAACGCCTGCTTTGTAACCCTGCAGAGGACGTCATTAACGCAACATCTACCTAAAATTTTTTTTTTTTATATTTTTTATCAGTTTTGAACCATTTTAACCAAACATTAAAAACAAAAATATGTTTTTTTGTTGTTGCCATAATAATAAAAATTGACGATCGATACGTTTTGTATTATATAAATTGTCAAACAAATTTAAAATAACAACAAAAAAGTATATGGTTCCATTTAAAATTCACAAGATGGCGTCGTTTCCGGGATAACCGGTTGTTACAGCGATTTCACAATTATCACAATTTTTCATGTATAAATTTCATTTGTCTAGTTTCGTAAATAACAAATTAAAGCAGCCTTACCTTAGCCGGTATATGCGACGTTTGATTGATATATTCGAACAGTACTGCTTGTTGATTTCATTGTTGCTAAGCAACTTTAACGCCCTAAGACCATAAAAGTCAAATTGAGCACGCATTTTTATACCAATTTACTGGCAAAACAAATAAAAGAAAAAATGTAATTTTTCCAAAATCCGTCGTTTTCTATTATAGTTGCTATTTGGTTTATTTCTTAAATTATTATTAAACAAAACAAACACATCTTATATCCACTTTTTTTTCTTTTAATTTTTGAAATATTTAATCAACTTTCATTTAAATATAAACTATAGTGGCTATATTTTTTAAAATGTAAAATTTTAACGTGATTAGTCAAATACTTATCTCATAAATTTAAAGGGAAAAAAAACTTACTATGCCACTGGATTCTACGTAAAAAAGTGACCAGAAGATGTGTTAAGACTTGTTTCAACAACTTAAGAAATAAACCAAAAAGGAGCCATAATAGAAAACGACTAAATAAAAATCAGGTTTTCCTTAAAAACAAAAAATGATAAAAATCCTTTTAGTACCAATAAAATAATCTCACAAAATTAGCTTTATCAAAATTGTTCTAGCATTTCTAGCAAGTCTTTAAATTTTTTAACTTAAATTTAATTTTTTAATTAAACATGTCTGAGATATGAGATATTTTAAAATTTGCATGAATATCACATTTACGAACCCGGATTATTTTAGTTTTAATAAATTACAGAAGGCTTACGTAAGTGCTAAATAAATGACGAACCTCGTTATTAAGTGATAAGTTATAATGTACATATTTAATAACAATTAAATTAATAACTTTACGCATGGAAATCTATATTTAAAAATAATTTCAATTGCAAACCGTTAGGCATTTCTTAAAAGTCAATTTGAATTATTCCAGGAAAATTCAGGTACAAAACAAAACCCAACACACGTTTCAGGTATGTACTTCCCTTTCGATTTAGCCCACCACGTGCAATGTTTGTGCTCAATGCAAAATTTTTGGCAATATTATTATTGCGTATGTAACCTTCACTACGCAAGCTCAGAAATCTAGTACATGTGAAATGAAAATGTGTCATTTTCAACACTGTATTTATAAAACAATACAATAACATAAGATCGTTAACCTTCGAAAAAAATAGAACATTTATATTTATATTAAATTTCAATATGTAATAAATTTAAAGAATCATTTTGAACCTGTTGCATTTAAAAATCTTTATAGGTAAGCAAAACCCACTGATCTTTTAAATTTAACCTAGATGTATTTTTAGAAAATAAAAGAATACGAAGTGAAACGAACCGATTAATTTTTTTGCCTTTTATTGAATATGCTGCATATAGTTTACAATTGAATTAATGAGCTTGCTAAAATTATTTCTCGTTTAAAGCACACAAACTTTTTTATTTTCAATAATTCATGTTCTGATTGAAATCATTTTGCAATCTTGCATAATTTTTTAATGTTATGAAATAGTAATTTCACAATTAATATTTAGTATTGTGGTCTATTTGTTTGTATTTGTATTGTGCCATAAAGTAAACACATAATATTAATTAAATAATATTGTAAATTTAATTTCAGATAATAATCTACTTCCAATACAATAATAAACAAACTTGTTTTAATGTTGACCTGTGAGTTCGTCTTAAATCAAGAATGTTATTTATTTGGCAGTCGTGATATGCTTCGACATGTTTTTAATTATAATAATTTATATTTAAACCTAACAACTTAAAATCAAATTAATTAATCTTCAACTTGATTGATTTGCATTTTCATTTTATCAAACTATTTCAAAACAAAATAATATTAAATAGTATTAAGCGATTAATGAAGATTAGATTATATCATAAAGATCCTGCCAATTATATGATAAAAAGAAAATCAATCAACTCGTTTTTTAAATTTATTTTCTAATTTCAAGGACAATTATTTATACGTTGCAATAATAACATTTTACATTTTATGTGTAATTTAATGCCGGTTATAAAATATGTGATAAAAATAATAAACGGAAATCCAATTAAATTGCAACAATTCTTATACATATTAAAAATTAAATATATTAAGTTTCCTATAATAAATAAACGATATATAATAATGAATTAATTTTAATGATTTACCACTTGTTCCACAACGCAATTATACACAATCTGGATTGGATATAATTCGAAAATCTATTTTTAGAAGTGAAATACATCAAATAAAATTCTTAAAAGCCACACATTTATTTATCAGGTTGTCCTGTTTATTTTAACCGAAATTCATGCCAATATAAGTAAATATTAATCAATATGCTAAATTGTGTGATGCTAAAATATACTTGAATTGGAAATTATTAAGTTGTAAGAACAATATAAACGAACTGGGACGTAAATATTTGTTTATGAAATTTATTTATTTAAACAAATTTTCGTCCGGATTTATTTATTAAAATTCGATTTTACCCGGATTTTACAAACAAGCAAGATTGTTCCATATCTGCGCACAGATAGAATCATTAAATATTAATTTTATTATTGCGGGTATAATCTGGGTCAATATATAATTAATTAGGCATACACTTTGTATTTTATTTATTTTATTTCTACGGACTGTACGTACGTATCTTGTTTGTTTGTTTCGAGATAATGCTATGAATGAATACATAGTTGTTGAATGTAAATTAGTAAATACATTAAATTGTTTTTATTTTAATATTTTCTGCGGTTGCAAATATTAAATTTAAGTTTCGCAAAAAAAAAATTAAAGAAAAAATATTTATCATTTGTATCAATTTGTAAAGTGCTCCACATAAATAATATTTATGTTGTGCAGCTAATATTATATTATAATAGAATTTCACTAGAACAATATCCTTCAGATATTTATTTAGAATAATTTTTATTATAGACGCATCTTATATTAGAAAATTGTGACAGCTGCTATTCCTGTAGCAATTTAATACAAATACGATATTTGTTTCTGCGAAATACTGTGTATCTGCTAATTAAGCAAGGTTTTATTAATATTTCAAATATAATATTTACTTTTTAAATATTTATTTCTTGTTGGAGCAGAAACGGGTTTAAACATATTTATTGCTTTAGAGTAACGTATTGTATAATTTAAATGTACTGGGCAGAATTTACGTTTTACCCATTAAAAACCGAATTATTGCCAACATTAATTCGTCCGTTAGTGATTGTTGCGTTGATTACACTTTTATTTTTTAATAGTAGCCAATGAGATTTACAGAGACCACCGGAGCCACCCAATTGGCACCTTTTCTAGAGCAATCTCATGATTTTGGACATGCAACAAATTTAGCAATTGCTGGCTTATTAGCAACAATTTATATATATATATATATATATATATATATATATATATTATTTTAAATAGTTTGTATAAACAAACTTTAATTTATTTGAACAAACAAATATTTTTGAAGTAAATTAATCTAAAGTTTGTTTAAAAAATGATTTTTTTCTTGATGCAGTCTTAAAATGTAAAAAAATGTGTTAATTTTTCCCAATCTGTTTTTAACTTCCATTTTTCTTGCAATATTCATAGAAATTTCATGAACATAATCAAAACTTTTCTTGAAAAAAAAAGTGAGTGTACTTGGAAGACACAGAGGTAAAATATTTATTACATTACAAGTACAATTTTTTATTGAGCACTCACACTGCAAATTATTAAAAATAATGATAATTTTATTATAATATAATTATACGTAAAATCAAATGTCAATGTGAATGTCTTATTTATGCATAGCCCATCCTGTCACTCATTACACCACGCATCCCCAATCCAACTCATTCCCATTCGATCATTGTATCCCTACCCGATCCCATCAAATTGTTACATTTTAGCCTCACCGCTTTTCAGACTCACAATATAAAAGTTTCCACTCCAAAAGTTTAAAAATAGAATATTAAAAAGTTAAAAAAAACTGAAATTTCTAAAAAAATGTATTATTTTCTTTATCTGGAAATAATTTTGTTACAATTTAGAAATATGTATCAATTCTATTGATTATATTTCATGGCTTTTATTAAAGCATAAAGCCATCAAATTAAAAAAGTTAATACGGATATCAAAATATTTTTCCCAAAACAGATTGACAGCAAAATCATTTTGCGTAAACAATTGTATACTTTTTCATATACTGTACGTTTATAAAAAACAAAACATATTCTTATCAATAAAATGTGTTCAAAACAACAACATAAAACATAGTTAGAGTGGGTGGTCATACGTCCTTTCCTGTAGGAATAATATTTTTTTCTGTTTGGGATCATAATCCGGTTTTTACAAATAGTAAGCGACTACTGTAAAAGAAATAGTAAAGTCGCAATATTGATATTGTATTTTTGGCTTAGCTTCCCTGTGAATCAATGATTTTTCTGTTCTTTAAAGAAAATCAGTTATCCAAATTCTCGTAGCTGCAAGTGGCAACAATCAATTGCACACAATTGTTACGCTCTTCATAAGAGTTCGTCAGCGCACCTATGTGATTTTAGCATCGCATTGAAAATTTTTCTGAACTTGTCGCGGGGGGGGAGGTGTAATTATGAGCAATAGTGAATAAAAAGCCCGTTTACATTTTTTATATTATAATAATGGATCAAATCACAAGCACAAGGTAATCAACAATAATTTTGGTTTGGAATGTATAACCTTTAAGTGAATTGTGTAAGATAGCACCAGTAACGTTATTAATATTTCTGACATATTTTTCTTATTATTTAAATTAAAGTTACAGTTTTTGCTCGTTTCAAAAAATATTGTACAAACATCTTGCGTAAAAATGTTCCTGCGTTCGTGCAAATGAAACACTCGCTCCTTCGTCACTCGTGCTTCAAATTTTGCATTCATGCAGGAAAAATTATTTCCCGCACTTAGTAAATAACTGTTTTGTAGTGACATACGGAAAAGTGAGCGCGCAGTAATCCTGATACTGTAATAGCTTATTATTAAAATGCATTTGTTTTGTTTCAATTAGTCTCAGTTTTTTTGCGATACGGTATTACGACAATAAGAGCAAAAAGGGTATTTTCATAGGACCTCAAATTAGAGAGTTAATAAATAAATCCGAAATTCGAAGAAAAATTTAACGATTAAAAAAAACCAGCATTAAAATTTTTTAAGAATGTTTTTTGGGTAATCGGAAGAGCGAGACCTACAGAGAGGTGGTTTGCGAGCTATTGTTGGCTGATTGGAAACCACAAAACAAATTAAATTTAATAAAAAAGCCAAAAACAACTTTATTCATTATTGTACTTAATACTTATTTTCTAAAATAAAACTAAAATGGCAAAATCAAATATAGATGAAAAATGGAGGGAAAACGGCAAATTATTTCGTAACGCTGAACTCCACTTTTTCAAATATGACGTTTTCATTTGTTGAATCCTTTTATTATTTGTATGTTGTATATTTTATGGAAATAAAAATTATTATTATTAAATACAAAAAAGATCACAATTCAATAAGATTTAACTTAAAAATCAACACAAATTCCAAATATAATTTTTGACTTTTCACATTAAACAATAACCTCACGCAATCACTATATTTAACACGAATCGTATTTAATTATTGCACAATACTTTTCGATTTTCAGCTGACAATATGCCAAATATGATACTAAATTTCAAAAATATGAATCATAAAGCATTATGTGTAAATTAACTAGTTCTTGAATTGAATCCAATTATACATATTCTTACGTGGAAGCGGCGGATTATGTACATACCAAATTTTAATCTACGATCTAAATAGTCGGAATTGAGAAGAGCAATGTTTTATCTAGAAAACCGTCATAAAAAAACTAATTAATTCTGTCATTACTTTAAACTATTTATTGTAGTATAATTTGCTATAATATGAATTTTGTTTGTTCTTTTATGTTAATTATTTTAAACAAAATTTTATAAAAACTTTATATTTCATAATATTAACAATATTTCGTAAATATGAAATTTACCCCTCGATTAAACTTCATTTATTATAATTATTAAAATATTTTTTAAGTAAAACTGCATGGGTTTTTATGAATATTATTAAAATGTTAATATTGTATTCGCTTTCTGATTCATCTGTAACACAATAACAGACATTAGCAAAACTTTAAAGTGTATAATGTTAATATTTAAACAAATTATCTGATAAAAAATCTGATATGAATAAAAGAAAGTATCAAAGATAAAATTGTTATTTGTAGAATATTGTAGTAAATTAAATTTACGAGAACGATCTATTTCTACTCTAAAGTGTTCTTTTTATTAAATTACAAAATAATACAACATACGTTTTTCAATATAATAAAATCATCAAGAATGTATAATTATCATTATTTTGATGATACTAGATGCTAACTAAGATGCGCTGAACAATTATTGTCATATAACAAATAATTTTAAAACACTAAATAGTGTTTTTTTAAATTTCATGATGATGTTACCACAAGCAAGAGATTACATTACAACGTTTTGTGTTTTGTATTTTTTATACTGTATAATGTTCCTGGAAGATATTCCGTCAATAAAATTTATAATGAAAATTGGGCCTCAACAATTAATACAATTAATTTTGTGGAGGAAAATCAGAAGATGTCGTTAAGTGAATAGGAAATAAATAGTTGCAGATTTGAATTATTTGAAATTAATGATTTTTTCAGACCGAATTGGTACTTCTCGAAATAGTATATTTTAAAATACAGAAAATTTTCTTATCGATATTCGTAGTCGTATATAACCTACAATAAAATTATTTATTCTTATTTCTTTGACACTAATACTCTTATTTATATGCTGCAAAATAATTTTTGGAAGAAAATAAAAGATTTAAATTTGAAATATCGACAAACGTATTTCTCTCATGAAGCATAATTCGTGATGGTGTACGAGAAAATTCATTAAGAAATTGATAAACAAGAAGCTATAAATGAAATTGAAGAAAAGAAGTTGAACAGTGTTTGTCACGAACTTGGAAGGTTTGAATTATGTATGTGCGAAAATTGGAGACTAGTTGGATGATAATAATAGTATAATAAAAATAATACGGCACTCAACACAATGTATATTTTCTATTTAGATTTGTTTTGTAAATAATTTAACACTGTGTGTTTGTTTAGTGTTTTGAGTTGATTTGTCACTAGATGATTTTGTCTTATTAATTGTATCATTAAAACATTTTATTACATTAGATACAATTTTTGAAAAATGGTATATTTTTTTAATTTTTAATTAGACAAAAATAATTTTTCAAACAAGCAAAAGCTATCATAAAGAATGTATTTTTCGTACGATTAAGTTTTTCAACGATTGTACCTGTGGACACAACTCAAGCAACCACGAAATTTTAATTTTTAAAATTATTTTCAGATATCTAACTATCTGTTTTGGGCAAAACAGCGTTTGCCGTACAGCTAGCATAATAATATAATAGATTTATTGCAATAAAAATAGTTTTCTCTGACGTTTGTATCATCATTGTATCGAATGAAAAAATAAAATTAAGGAAACGAAACACTACTCTTTCTAGTATATATTTTTTAATAATTAACTTGTGTAAAATTCTATATTAAATAAGTAGTTACGAATACGTAAATTGAAATACAATTCGTAATAACTAAATAAATTTATTTCGATTCATCTCAATTTAATTTAGGATAATTCCAAAGGTCTGTATTTTTCAATTTATAAAATGAATACATATATGTACAATAAAATTGATTGCATATTAACATATACGATATAAATCAAATCATGTTAAAATTTTGTGTTGTTTTCAAGTTAATGTTAATTAACTGTTTGTTCTCTTCTTATAAATACTTAATTAATTCTGCTTCTAAACGTGGTATTGAACTTTGAATGCAAAATCGATATAACGTAATTCAAACTTGTATCAGTTAAAAAGTAGATATTAATTGAAAAAAAAAACAGATATGACTGAAATTTCTATATTAATTTATAACATATAAATATTCTATTGTAAATTCAATATCAAGATAAGAATTGAGTATATTTCCTCATTATATTATTATATTAAATTAATTTATTATAATTATTTGAAGGGGTATAATTATAAATTATTTTGTTCGTATTTTTCATTGATTATAAATAACCTTCAGTTGAAACAAAAGTACATAACTACTTCGCAAATTTTGTCGGCTAGTCAATAAAAATTATTAATATTAACATAAAATTAATATTGTACACTAGAAATTTTAGATATTGCCAATATTTTCTATTACACATATATTTTTTGCATTACTTTTAAACCGGTTTTTAACTTTCGATTTGTGAATTTAAAATTTTTACTATTGCCATTCACATTTATCGACTTGGCTATTTTTAGCTATAAATTTATATTAATATCTTTATATTATTAGTTTAAATAATGTTAAAATTATGATATTAAAAAAAAATGGATAAAACACTTTTAAAAAATTAAATATTAATTAAGGAAAACATGCTCCAAATTCATGCCAGCCAAAATCAAGCAGTTGAAATGGAATTTGGAACTCGCGCGTTTTTTTAACTTACATTAGCATCGACGTACGTCGCGCCGGCTATACAAGACAAGAAGAGGTCGTGAAAAGCACGTGGCCGTACAAAACGGTCGGCTCGGCATGCACTGACGTAAAAAATACCGCCGTCTCGTCAAATAACATAAATAAATACGAACCTTTATTCTTTTTTGACTCTGTCTCGTGGATGCCCGGTTGATCGAAAACAGCAATATAGCCGTTCTTGCTCCTGTCCTCACCGTTTCTGGCACGACTCATCGTCTTGATTAAAATTCAGCAAACTTCAACAATTGAAATTAACCGAGATGCAACTCAATTTTGACTTCATAATGTAGACATTGCAATTAATAGCCCGACCGTGCAACGATATTGCGCTAAATTGATGTTAGCAGTTGTGGTATGTTATAATTTTATTCGAAGCGACTCATTTTTATGATAGTATTAAAATATATTCACCGACGACGGAATCAAATGTCCACAGTAAACACACACACTTATTGTAAATACAGTACGCGTAAAATTCTACCGACTTGTGGCTATGTAAAAATGATTTGTGCGACTTATGTATATTTAGTCTAATCAGACGTAATCAGCAATGTTCCCTCCACACGTGCACTAGGTAGTTTGTACAAGCTCACTTGACGCTACAAAAACTGTTGTGTGAATCTGCTGGATATAGCTCGGCTACGAAATGGAAAGAGAGAGAGAATAGATACGTACTACTTCGCTGGGGATTCGTTATAACCTCGTGATTCATACTAAATTATGGGTAAATGCAGCTCTTGCGTAGAATGATTTCCCAAAATGAGGCACAAACAAGATCACAATTAACATTTTTGAAATTTCGGAATTTTATTTAAATTCCTCGAATGCTACAAATACTACAATTCATATAGACAGCAAAATTGCTTGCAACGCTCATTGGGTTGCATATCAATTGAATGCATACAATTTCAAATTTGTTAAATAAAAAACAAGAAATTAAAGCACGGAAAAATATAAACACTTCTCAATAGCAGTTTTAGTTATATTAAGTTTTCCATCCTAAATTGTTGGATATAATTATTTATACAAAAAATTAATTTTATTTTGCTAAATATTTAAGATAGTTCAAATATATTGCAAATTGAGATTCTTAACAAAAGTAAAATTAAAGTCACCGTATTAATTTTTTTATATAATTTTGCAATTAAATACCGCTAGAATTACGGTTATAGTTTCCTCAATTAATGTTTTTGTTGTTAATAAAATTGCAGATGTATTTTTTCATTTGATAAATATTAGAAAAAACATTTCAAAATAGAATTTAATACGTTTATTTTATAATTACATTTTGTGAGGCGTTTATTTATTTAAAAAACATCTTTTTCACTACTCAAACCCCAAAAAATACACTACCATGCGTAATAAGAGTATTGTACTAAATCAGTCAAGCCTGACAATATGCTTTTTATTATAAGACAACTCCAGGTGGCGAAAACCGCACTGGACAATTGCAGTAATTAAATATTCTGTGTTTTTGAAAAATATATGTAAATGTATTTAAGGGTTAAATCCGCGACTGAAGTCAAGTCAATCGGGCAATAAAATGAAATGTTTATGACAACTGGTGCTTTTATAAAGCGTCCCTTTCGTTAATTTAAAAAAAAAAGTTAAATTATTTAATTATTTTGTTTTATTTTTATTTTTGTTTTGTTTTATTTGTGAACAGGAATCATTATTCTCTATTTATTTTTTGTTTACTTTAATTTTTAAATTTATTCTTTTAATGTTTTATGTTTATTTTTATATGATTTTGCCAAATTTCTCATTTTTGTTTATTTTTCGTTAAATTTGCAATTTTTATGTACTTTATTTCATTGTTTTCTTTACTTCCGTTTATTGAACTGAAACTTTTATAGTGAGACATCAGTTTGAAAACGAAACAGGTCAAGATGAAACACTTTAATAGTGCGGGGAGGGGAGGGGGAGATACAATAAGCAAATATTGTGTATAAGTAATAGAAATATAGAAATGTGATGCGTGATCAGGCAACTTTATTGTATCTCTGTGTATCCGTAGTACACAATGTTGTCAGACGTACGATATTTATTAATTATTAATTATTGTACTTGTACAATATAAACTATAAATGCGCAATCGAAAATCATTATCGTACGTTTTTTTTTAAATTTTATACACATGTCATTTAGAATATCTTTTATTCGTTTCTTTGTTTTTACATTTTTTTAAATTTTAATTTTATTTGTTTTTTTTCTAGCTGTTTTTAATTTATTCGATTCAATTTGTATTTTCATTGTTTTTTTTTTCTTTGGTTAAATGTTTGTTATTTTATACTTTATTTATTGTTTGATTAATTCATTAATTTTAGTTCATTTCTCAATTTTTTAAAAATATTTTTATATGTATTTTGTTTTTAATTTGTCATTTTTTAATTTATTTTGTGTTTTTTGTGTTTCATATCGATTATATTCGTATAATTGGTTATTTTTTCTAATAAAATTTGTATTTTTTGTTTTTTTATGATTATTTTTTGTTTGTTTTGGTTTAATTTTTATGCAATTCTGTTTCTTTACTTTCCTGTTTTTATATATTTACATTTTTTTATTTATAAAAATTTTTCAAATGTTATCCACTCAGTCCAACCAAATCCATGGTATTTTTGTTTTCAGTTTTTGCACTACGATACATGAAATTAAAACAACAACAATTTAATTTTCTATAATCTGCTATTAAAAATGTAGAGGTGCTAATCTAATGTGCGCTCTACCGATACTTAGACCACAGCATAATAGTCTAACTATTATAATGTGCGTTCTAAATATGCATGCGTGCAACTATCCTCAGTCTTTTCTCCATTATAACATCTTGCTTCAACATTGCACAGTTACCGGATACTAAACCATGCAGTGTTAGTGAAAGTTAGTTGAAAGATTATTTTTATTTGTTCTATTTATTCAAAGTCGGCCTATTTCTGTCATCTATTCACTAATCACCGACGCCAAAGATTAACTACATTCGTCAACATTTTTTTTACATTTTGCCTACATTTCGTTTACATTTTGTTTACATTTCGTTTATATTTTGTTTACATTTTGTTTACATTGTGTTTACATTTTGTTTACATTTTGTTTAAATTTCCTTTACATTTTGTTTACTGTTATCGTTATTTTTTTAAATTTGTTTATTCTTTAATTTATTTTTTATTAATTTCGTTCTATATATTCTTATTTTTTTAATTTATTTACTATCTTTATATTACTGAGAAAATTGAAAGAATCAACCGTTACTATGTATATAATTCATAACATAGACTTCTGTGACGTCTGATGAAGACTGAGGTTCAGTTGAAACTGAAGTCGCAGTGTGACTAAATATATTGTGAATTGTGATATAAAATCATAGTAGTTTTATTTAAAATCTTGCTTTATATTCTTCTTTAAATTTAATCTATTGTCATCTCTGAGTCGTAATGATTTTACATATGAAATGTAAAATCTCTAGAATTTTTATTTCTGTATTTGTTTTTATATAATAAAATATATTTTTTCACTCAACATGTCCATGTTTTGGTCTTTTATTTATTATTTTATTAAATTAATTTGATTATATGTATCTTTTATTCAATTAATTATTTATTTTATTTTTGTTATATATATATATATATATATATATATATATATATATATAATATGTTTTATCAGATGAATAATAAATTTTGGCTAATATTAAAGGACTTTAAAAAAAAATGTTCTCAGTCTACACTTTCTTTTCTTTGCAGTTGCTAGTATTTAAAACTGCGAAAAAGGTTTTTTCTTATCAAAATTATGACTAATTTCATATGAAGTACAAGTTTAAACGCACTTATACGACGGTTTCACTTTGAATTATTTTATTATTATGATAAGCTAAGTATATTTCATTTATAACACTAATATAAATTTATCAATCGTTGTAAGAGTAAGAATGTGCAGCTATCGTAAAATGTAAGATATTGTTTATCAAAAAGTACGTATTAACGGATTAAAAACCACGCTGCAATAATTAAATTTCACGAACAAATATGTGGCACCGCACCACAAAGAAAATAGTGTAGACGTATAATAAATTATGAATTGTTAACACATCAGACATATCATATAATTTATTTTTTCACTTTATTTTTATTGATGAATTTATAACTCTCCCATTCTATAAATTCAATCATTTTAGTTTTTCTTGCTTTGCATTTTATATCAATTCGATATTATGAAGTTTAGAGTAATATATATATATATATATATATATATATATATATATATATATATATATATA
>JARJEC010009869.1:0-15354 GCA_030264575.1 Tachinus sp. AB-2021 | reverse complement strand
TTTGAAAATAAATACTAACAAATGATTGGAAACATTTTTTTGTAAAAATTTAATTAAAATAATTAAAGGTATAAATAATTAAAATAAAAACTTAACATATTTAGATTATGACTAGATTAATGAAAAAATGAAAAATGTATTTTTTTTTGTTGTGAAATTAAATAATGAAGTACATTTTTTGGGCTAAATTGTTTTTTTATTTTCTTCTTTATCACTGTTTTCGGAATCTTCCTTTTCTTCTGTAATATCTGTTATGACGGATTCACTAATTTGTCTTTCAATTCTAGTGATATTTTTAGGAGGTGCTAGTTTATCACCTTTAGATGCATCCAAGGAATGCAATTGTTTGATTGGCAATCCATTATCATTGCAATATTTTTCATATGCAATTTGATGTAATGTTTTGGTCATAGTTGGGCCTGTCTGTTCAACCATTTGCGAAAAGAAGCCATTTTTGTTTTGCAACAAGGTATGGGGATGATCGAATTCTACCATTTTTCCGAAATCCATTACCAAAACTTTATCGGTATCTATAATGGTATTTAATCTATGCGCAATTGTTAGTACGGTGCATTCTGCGAATTTTTTCCTGATAGTGGTTTGAATTAAAGCATCGGTTCTGAAAAATAAATTTATATAAATAATTCCAATTTTATATTTTATTTTGACTTACTGTGGATCTACATTTGCAGTTGCTTCGTCAAGTACCAAAATTTTGTTGTTTCTTAAAATGGCTCTTGCTAAACATATTAATTGTCTTTGGCCTAAACTGAAATTAGCTCCACCTTCATCAACTTGGAAGTCTAAGCTCGTTACGGCTTCTTTTAATTCAACTTCTTCCAATGCATTCCATAATTGGGAATCTTCAAATTCATTGAAAGGATCCAAATTGTAGCGCAATGTAGCTGAGAATAGAACTGGTTCTTGTGGAATTATCGAAATATTTTTGCGGAGTTTGTTTAAACCAAGTGATTTGCTTGATAGTCCATCAATTTCAATGTGGCCTTCCATTGGTGCTAATCTGAACATTGCCGATATCAAGGAGGATTTTCCAGCTCCTGTTCTACCAACAATGCCAATTTTCTTTCCGGGTTCTATGTCAAAATCAAGATCTTTAAGTACGGGTGGATCCATTGGTGTATAATGCAAGAACATGTGAGAAAATTTAACTTTTCCAGAATCCGGCCAATTTTTCGGTACATCTAAAATTATCATTGTGTTGATATTTTTTAAAGTGTTTTAATTATTAATTATACCTTTATCATTTGGTGAATCAAATGGCCCTTCTTTGGCCAATAAGGTGTATTGCAGAATTCTTTCAACACTCGTCATTTGATTGACTACTTCAGCCGATTGTCTCATACCATGTTGCAACATGCCAGTTAAAACTAATGATTGGGAAATTGCAAGACCTACAATACTTCCACTAATGCTTCCACCTTAAAAAATAAATATTAGCTTCAATATTTAATTTAAGAATTCAATAATTACTTTGGTTTAATAGAATGAAACTGTACGTAACCATGGCTGTAAATAAGACACAAATCATATCAATCCAAAGTCCAAATGAACTTGTACAAGCCACTGTTAGATACCAAGCTGATGTATGGACATCTTGTAACTTATCAAATTGTTGGATTAAATCCATTTCTGCTTGAGATGCTCTAATTGTAGAAATTCCATTTAGAGATGAATTTAAGTGCGAAAATACAGGACTTTTTACTGAAAATATTATTTATTATTTTGAATTAATTATGTTTTTATATAAATACCTATTCCTTCAAGATGCTTAATTACTTTAACCGTTTCTAAATACCATTTTCTCAAAAATACGAAAAGAATTGCAAATACTACCATTGCTATAATCATATACCAATTGGTAACTGATATCATTACTAATGAACCGACCATTACTAACATGATCTAAAATAATTTAATAAAAAATATGTTCAATTGGGTTGATTAAAATTTACCTGTATTGCTTCAAGTGCGACTCTAGGTAAAGTTTCATCTACAGCTCCCATATCTTTTGAAAATCTGTTCAAAACTCTACCACTAGGATTAACGTCAAAGAATCTCATTGGTGCTTCTAACAATGAGCTGAACATCATATGATGCAAATTTGTGGAAGCTACCATACACACTTTAAAGAACGAGAATGTTCTGACCAATGTTAATATGATCACGATTATAATTATTACGGTGTAAATATAAATAGCCCAGTTGGTATCAATCGGTTCTCCAAAAATTAAATCCCAATCGAAACTTCTGTAATATGGTTCCGTTTGATATCGTACATATTCAGAAGAATTGTGCACGAAATCATCTTGGTATATAATATTTGTTTTGCGAAGAGTATTATCAATTATGGAGTCAAATGTATTAAACCAGGTATTACTTTTTTCTAGAATTTTGGTATCATTGGCATGGCGAATTTCTTCTTGTTTTGTCCTAAATAATTTATATGTTTAGATTAAATATAAATTAATAATATTAGATATTTACCAAAAACTAATCCAGTAATCAGCACCACTGCATGCTACTTGTCCCAAAATAAAAACAAGAACTACGGTAAATACAACGCAACAATTTCCAGCGGCTTTAAGATATTCTTTCATGGCAGATTTTTCAAATGAGCTTACTTCTTCGGTTTCATCACTGTCTTTCTTTGGATCAGTATCTTCATCAAGTGATTTGGCACTCTGAAATAGTTGTAATAATTATAATTATAAATTAGACATTTGGTGAAATAAGATGGAAAAGTTTGTAGTTTATAGGTTATCCTGAATGTTCTAAAATATTAAGAGATGTTAGTGAAATATTTTCAAGTTAAAATGTTGTAAATGTTGCAGAACAAAGAAGATACAATGTTTTAAAAAGTAAAATAAACTTGTAAAAAGTTAAGCAATACCTACCAATATCAAAAAATGTATAATTAGGGTTAACAATTTACTTGGTGTATGTTTTACTGTATTTTAATTTTGAGTTTTTACATGTCGAAATAAGAAATTAAAATTAAAATCCAGTAAACATACACCAAGTGTACTTTTAATATTAATTATTGAGAAGTTTTACCAAGAGATTGATGAGACAAAATCAAGTATAAAAAAATGTATGTTTAAAAAGCCTTAAAATGATTTGAAAAATTCTGAAAATTTCATTTTTGCTTAGATATGTAGATGAATATTTTATACGCAACACATTAAATATTGTAAGATATTGATAAACGACGCAAATGTTTATTAAATAAGTATATCTGTGAAAATGTTTATCAAAATACTGAAAATTGTAAAATGTTGTTAGAATTACTCAAACTATGTCGAAAAATGTTTTAAACGTTTGATTAATATCAAATATTTAGAAAATACGAATGTAATAAGTTTTTTTTAAATATAACTTACGTTAGTAGATACAGTAGATGCTTGACGTGTTAACGAAACTTTTTCGACCTCTTCTACAACTTCATTAGTCTCATCCGCTGCTATTAACATTTTGGTAAAGTCTAGTTTGCTGCTTGAAAGATCTTGGAAGGTTCCCTGAGCTTCAATTTTACCCTAAAAATATAGTATATTAAGTAAGGAGATTATGGGAATGGCAATTATTGTCCAGATTGAAGACAAATTTGAACATTAACGTTCAAAATGTTTTTCTATTTTTGCATGCTCAGGTTAATTTAAATAGATTATGTTCTTTTTAGATTGTTGAATTTTACTATATATATATATAGGAAATTGTGCAAAAAATGTAAACTATATTAAAATACTTACTTCATTTAATACAACAATCCAATCAGCAGCCTTAAGATATTGCAATTGATGAGTGACCAAAATCCTAGTCTTTCCTTTCAAATATTTTGATATGCATTCATCGAATAATTGTTTTCCGACATGTGTATCGACAGCTGATAACGGATCATCCATTAAATATATGTCAGCTTGCCTATACACGGCTCTGGCTAAATTAATCCTAGCACGTTGACCACCACTTAATGAAACTCCTCTTTCCCCAACAATGGTTTGATCTCTTTGTGGGAATTGGTCAAAATCTGGCAACAATGCGCATGCTTTTGTTACTTTATGATATAATTGTCTATCATATTCTTGCCCAAACAAGATATTATTTCTAACGGTTGCTTGGAACAACCAAGGTTCCTGAGATGAATATGATATATTTCCACAAAGCGATACACTACCAGTAATTGTTGCTAATTCTCCTAAAAGTAATTGCAACATAGAACTCTTTCCAGATCCTACTGGACCGATTATTGCGCATAGTTTTCCTGCAGGAATATCAATGTTTATATTATCCAGCGTTAAATGTTCATTTTCTGATGTCCATGCTGCTTGAATTTTGTTGATGCTAATTTTGTCACCGTTGGTGATTTCTATTTTGGTTTCAAGTTTTTCATCCAACATTAAAAATGTTTTGAATCTTCGTATTGAGACTACAGCTTCTGCTCCTATTGATATGGCCATTGGTAAAAATATTGCCAAACACATTTGTAGTTGATTAAAAAATTGCTGCATTGAATAAACTTGCTCGGCATGAATAACATTTGTATCGTCCATTAATACGTAAGTGATGACTGTTAAATATAATGTTGTGCGCTCAACAAAGACCATGCAACTCATATAAACACCCCTGATGTAAGCGGCTTGGGTCAATACTTTAATTTCTCGTTTGCGTATGGTTTTTACCATAAATTCGAAAGGCTTTTCCCAAGCGTACATTTTAATCACTTGCACTCCGCTTATAATTTCACTCATTAGACGAACCCTTGTATCAGTTGCCATTGCAATTTTTGTACGTATACCGGATGTTATTTTAGCCAAATATCCTATAATATAATTTTTGGTTAAATTCAATCATTTATTAAACGATATTTTACCTTGAATTGGTAATGTGAAGCATAACATAGATAAAATTCCAGCAAGAGAGGCTATGCCAACCTCATCCCAGATAAAATAGGTAACTATGGCGACTTGAAATGGTGAAATCCAAATGTAATGCAGCATGAAAGCCACAAAATCGAAACGAGCAACATCGTTAGAGAGCAGGTTGACAATTTGTCCGGCAGCTGTTTGACCTAAAGATTTTTTGCTAAGTCGCAACATCTAAAATTGAATTTTATTGTACAAATTGTAAAATTATCAATGGTTGAATATACCTTTCTGTAGATAAGAGTTGATACTGCTATTCTTAGTTTCATGCCTATTAAACCTTGTCCAAAATTGCAGTGATGGGTCATGAATACCGTGATTAATGAAATGAGTATCATTACCGTTGCTGATACATACATCTTCATTTCTAAATCGGGTTCATTTGGATTTTTTGAAAATAATTTAATTAAGTATCCTAATACTACTGGTTGGAAAGTTCTGCAATAATATAAAATTTGTAATGATACAGGGTCCGCCAATCAAATTGGAAGATATCAGGGGTTGGGGTTGGGAAGGTTTTGGCGAAGTAGTGGGGAAGTAAGTGGCCGGCCTGTCATAAATTGCATATTGAGCTATTTAATACATCATTTTGATATTAAAACTTTAGTTTGCATAATTATATTTCACATCAAATAGACATGTTTAATACGTCATTCTTGTGACATACTAATATTACGTCTATTAGATTTAAAAAATTTGTCACGTGATGTTCTCTACGTGAAATAATCAATAAAGATACGTTAATTTTACCTTAAATAATTGTGATTAATATATCTTTTTTATTGTATATTCTATGTGATAATGTTGCCAGCTTGTAGCATGATGTGTTTAAAAATTACAACGAATTACGTTTGCTAACTGGGTAACTTAACAGGGGTCAGGAGCTTGGCTGCAATTTTTGCTATGCAAATGTCCAATATTAAAAAAAAAATAACGAAGCACATGATAGATTAGTTGAAAATGATCGAAATATGAATATATGAACTATATTACTATCAGGAAGACACATTACCTAAAAGTTTGCTGAAACAAGAAGTTTCAGACTCTCATGAAGTGTCAACTTTTTTGTATCTAATAAATCTTTATAGTCTAAAGTTTAGATTTATAAACAAATATTTTTTCATCATTTCCGGTGATTGGCATTTTTAAATGTGATAGCCATCACGCCATCCTCTATATTACTATCATTAATTACTTATCTCATTAACAGATATAAATAGCATTAAAATGTTTTGATTAAGTGCTACTTTTTAATTCAATATTTTATCTTTGCATCTTGCATTATCTATATATGTGCTTAATAGAGAATAATAAGAAAAATAGATTAAGATTGCAATCTAATATAATTGATCTTACCTAAAAATTACAAATTGTATAAACATGAATATTCCGTATACCATGTATTGTGCTAAAAATGTTTTGGCTAAGGCGGTGTATAAGCTGGGATCTTCATTTTTTAATTTTGCTCTTTTGACTTCATCATTCCAATGTTTTTCTAATTTATCTCCAAGCGCGTCAGATTTATGCGCATCTAAAGGTTTGTATAAGTCGGTTATTAAAAAGCCTTTGGTTATGGCTTTTCGGAATAGCCCTATCATCCATCTGTAAAATATAATTATTAATTTAAAATATATATTTCAACTAGTTTTTATAATTTAAAATATTTGTTTATTTAAAATAATTTTAACCAGTATTTAAATGTTGGATTTTGAGATTGTTTGCTCGGTCAATGGTGTCTATAAAAAATTCTCTGTTTAGTGCAATAACCAAACCATTGTTGTAATACAAAAAGAACTTTGTTATGAACCAAAGCATAATCAAATTGGTTGTTCTTGCACGAAGATAGAACAATGTATTGTTTTTAGTCGATTTATATACTATTATATTTATAAACATGACAATCTTAAGATTATTAAGTTAACTCTAATAAAGACTACTGGTCCAGATTCTTCGAGTATCTAATGCGCATTAATAATTTTTTTTTTACCTCGATTTCTTATTATTATAGTTCAGGAATATTTTAAGCAGGACTTTTTTTAAAGTAAAAAAATTACATCCATTTTATTTGCTCTCTATTTTTTTCACATGTTTGTTTCACTTTCCTGTCGCTATTGTTGCAGTAGGGTTTATATTGAGTGTCTTGATGACACAATAGTTGGGCATTTTATAGTAAAACATCCGGATTTTTTACTTTTAAACTAACCCGCCCGAATATTGTATATCAGCAAGTTTTACATTAACTTTACTTTTGTTTATATAATAACAGGATAGGCAAAACTAGAAGTAATATTTATTTTTTGACAATAGAAATATTGGGTAGATAGGTGGGTTTACTATATTATAAATTGCAAGTCCAGATTCTTCAACTTTTGTGCCATCAACTGATTTGATGTCAAAAATGTTTTTATTTTATTTGCAAAAAAATCATTTTTATTAAAAACTTTAAAAAAATCATTGGCTAGTTTTATTTTTTACATTTGTGCATGACACGCATATTTTAAATTTTTATTTCCATTACTAGAGGTTTCTTTAAAAGATTTGTTCAAAAGTTCTTTTTTAATGATTTTGAGCACTAAATTATCTAAAAAAGATATTAGCTTTTATTTAAGTATTTTTTTCGGAGACATTTTTTGATTGGTTAATTTGAAGATTTCAATAATAGGCAATTTGCAAATAAATAAATATGCTTAAAGAAATGTGAAAAAACATATGAATTTAAAGAAAATAATCAAAGAGCTATATAACTATATATTTACGGAATGATAAATTGGTCAAAAAACGACTTTAAAATTTAATGATTTAATGTTTATTGTTATTTTTGTAACATATGCCTAGATATCAAAGTAGAATGGTCAATAAATATGAATGCAAGAAAATGTCTCGACACGTTCAAGTGGTTAATTTTTCACTATTTTGTAGTTACGCGTTTACAATTAGCGTGAGTAGTTTTTATGTATTTTTAATAACCATTATAACTTTGTAATAGATAGATATGATTTACTAAAAATAGTGAAACGTAAAGTAAATATTTTAACACTAATTTATTATTTGATAAATTATGCTGATAAATGTAATTAATATAGTAAATGAGTTTCTGCAACAAAAATATGGATAAATAAGTACTACGTATTTTTATTAATTGAATTCAAATAATTATGATTACTTCAAATTGTCGTTTATAATTATAAAATGGCATTGAAACTTATTAAATTGTATTTGAGAAAGTATTTATGCGTTCAAATTTTAAACTTGCAGATCACTTTTTACGTTGAACGTTTAATAGAATCAGCTTATTGTATTGACAGAAGACCGTTAATAGACTTTATTATAGTATGCATAGACAAACGTTGTTGCCAGCAAACATATATTTTGCATTTGAAAAACTACATTATCAGCCAATTGCTTGTTGATTAAATTTTTGGAATGAATCTGGATCTCTGGTGGTCGGCAATCTGCAGCTGTAATGGGTCTAACTAAATTATTGTTTTGTTTTTGCTCTAAAATTTAAAATAACCTAACTTAAGTATAATACCTGTGTGATGTATATTGTCTATGTTTATGTCATATGTACGATTTAATTGTAAGTTTTAACTAATTACTGTCCGTAAGAATGGGTTAGAATGAATTCTATTTTATTCTATAAAAAAGCAATTCAAGTTAATTTAAATACTGACGGTTGCTTTGTTCATAAATTCCACTAAGACTGCTCCAGACTATTTGATTTGGGATTTCTTTTGATAGCGAGAATTCCATTCTATCTTCACATTAAATTTGTTGAATTGAGTTACGTTTTTATGCATTTATTAAGGTGACCAGATTTAAACATTGAAAAGCCGTATACCATTGATAATGGGGATTTTGTTTATAAAATTAGTCAAGAGTAACCAACATTTATTATCATAGAACGTAAAAACTCTGTGAATGCGGCAACAGACGAAAACTCTGCGCCCGCAATAGTGTAATAATAATAATAATAATATTGAATGGCGGTAGCCTTTACCATGTGATATTGCATTTTAATAAATAAATCAACTTTTTATATATCTTATCACAAAATATATTTATTAAACAGGGCTAGTTTTGACCAATTACCTGGTCATCATCATAAGTATGATTTAATAAATATTTTTTGTGATAAGATATATAAAACGTTGTTTTATTTATAATAATATTTGTGTTGTTGACATATTTGTTTTACATTTCTAAAAAGAATATAATTGTTATATAAAATTTACATGCATATACAAATAATAAATAATCTGTAGTCAATCGAAAAACAAATAATACAGTTTAAAATAATTTGTACTAACTACTATTTTCTAATTTGTAAAAAGATTGATATCACTGGAATGAATTTTAAAAATAATAAAAATGACTAATATAATAATAAATTTAAGAGAAATTGAAGATAAGTGTGATAGTTTCTAGATATGTTCAATCTAGCCGAGTTTGAGTATATATTAGATTTGTTTCTTCTATCATAGCCGTGCATTTCCGAGTAAAGGGTATGAATCACTATTCTTTTTAAGGTAGAGAAGACATTTAAATATATAAAAATTAGGTAATGTTCAAATACTAAGCTCAGCAAATCTTTAAAGTTGTTTCTATATCCAAGGTTAGCCACTATTCTCATACCTCTTTTTTGTTGTTTAATTATCCTATCTTTAATACTTGAATGTCCCTAAGCCAAAATATTATATGATAGTTGACTATGACAGAGAGAAATATGATGTTGGAAGAACAGATAGCGCAACGTTGTTACTAAAATTTTGCAGCCAGAAAATGCTACTACTTATTTTTATGCATGTGCACCTCCTTGGCATTTCCATGTTAATTTATTATCCAAATGAAGACCTGAAAACTTTGTACATTCGCTTATTTCAACTACATCGTCTCTTAATGTAAACATAAGTTTAGCAGATTTACTATTATTCTTGCACAACTTATTATTTATGTACCACTCAGATGCATTTTCTTCGGCAAGCTGTTGGTTAGCTAAAGCTACACTTTTTATTGAAATTGTTGTCATCATCTGCATAAAGTACTAAATTTGCTGACAGAGTACAATTAAGTAGGTTATTAATGTAGGTTCAAAATAAGAGTTTATTAAGTATTGTACAGTCTATGAAAACAAGATAGTTTGTGAATAGAATGTACTCTATTTTATTCTTTTCTGTTTGCTTGTCTGTAATTTTACATATCATATTTACATCCATTGTACAATATAATATGCTGCAAAATTACATACAAAGATAAGACAAACATAAAAGAATAATAGAAAATAAATTGTGCAAATATATTGAACGAGAGCCATTAGTGCAATTTTAAAATATTTTGTTTAATTAAGTGATTTATATATCATAAGGAACACCAGTGATCAAATTTTGATTGGATGAAGAGAATATGCAACATAAAAAGCAACAATTGGAGATGAAAGAAGATTGGGCAGACAAAGGCAGTACTAAAAGATGAGATGAAATATGATACCAACAAATTAAAAGTGAAATAACGATTTAAGGCTGGATGACTTTAAAAAAGGTACTCTGGAATAACTTTTAACAAAATTGGATATAATAAATTTATTATATAACATATATGACACTGTGCAATTGCACAGTGTCATATAGGTATTAAGTGGGTGGCAAATTTTGAAGATTATTTTAGGCGCGTCGCGATCCATACAACTTTGGTAAAAACTGATTGTTTAGAAATCCAAATACTCTAGGGATTTCTAAACAGTAAAATAAAAGTTTTTACCTTAATAAATAATAATGTGTAGCCTGAAAAATTAATTGTTCAAAATAAAAAAAATTATTTGGCCGGACAACGGAAAAAAAGGTTATTAACTATATGTGAGTGAACTATTTTTTTGTTGAGACAACAAAAAAAGGTCAGTTAGCAATAGATGTGGGCAAAGAACAATTTTTTATTTGTTTGGACAACACAAAAAGTTCCTCACAAATTTCGGCATGGGGGCGCAGAAGCAAGGTTCAAAGGGGAGCGTGAGCTATAAAAGATTGAGAACCTCTGGTATAAGCGATAGATTGTATTTTATTTTTGGCAATTTAGAACTCAATACTTTATTTATGTATTCAATACATTGTCAACATCAATAAATATAAATGGCTTTCGATTTAAAACGTTTCTTCTTCAGCGCTAAAAGAATGGCCGTTAAGGTTAAATTATTAATTATGTGGTTTGAATTATATAAATTATAAAATTTGATTAAAATTATACATAATTTACAGTTTTTAATATATGTAAAATACCTAAAACGCACTGAATAAGATATAATTAGCAATTTACAATCTTAATTAATATTTGTTTACATTTTATAAATTGTTGTTGGAGTGTTAAACAAGCGTCGTTTCTCGGTGGTATTGTTGAAATGAATCTGCAAATATTGATTTTATATTGATAAAGATAAACGTATTTTTTATGAGATTTCTTCTTTACAAAATGAATATATTGAAAGAAATTGTTGCTATTATGTGTATTATTTTATTTACTTTTAGGATTTTTAATTATATTGTCGTATATGAAGCTGTGATTGTCTACATTTAATTGAAAATTGCAAGAATTCTTTTATATACAGTGTGTTCCAACTTATCTGTTTACCATTGTTAACTTGTTATTATATCAGTTAAAATAGCAAAATAGTAGTATTTTGATTGCAAATTTCAAAGGTCAAAACAGAAAAACAATTGATTAACTACATACACACATTAACATTAACATATAATTTATGAGATATTGACAAAAATAATATTTTTATAAATGGAACACAAAAAATTATTAATGCATTACCATATTAAACTTTACAATTACAATTAATATTAACTAAAAATAATCTAGTCATTTTTTTATAAAACTAATTATATCAACAAATATTTTATAAAAGATTGCATTTAGATACATCAACAATGTTTATATTTTTATCAAATTGAAATTTATAAACTTAAAATCACAATAAGATATTATAACAGTAAGGTTGAAGTACCAAAAATGGTTCGAGGTTATCAATATATAATAATGATTGTTATTCAAATATTGGTTATCTGGTATCTTACACAATACTTAAAAACCAATGAAACTTTTGTCCTTAACTTTAACAACAAAGTCCAAATAGATTTATTGATTGAATAATTTTGATTGAGTGCCAATAATTGCGTTAATTAAAGCAACTAATGAAATTAATTTGTTCCTAGATTTAATGACAAGTTATTGGGACTTCCACAGATATAGGATATGATTCATGAAAATATTTCTAATAAATTTTAATCTACTAATAGCTTAATGATATAACATCTTATTATACCAATATTTGTACAATAAAATGCAGTGTTAAATGGATATAACTTAAATGTAAGTAAAATTCAGATTTAAAAAATAATTTTTGATTAAAATTTGAATTTAGTTTAATAGTACAAGGTCATACCATGTAATCTTAGGATATCCCGTGCAAAATTATTTTTGCATTCTTAAACTCCGATACCGATACCGATACATTTAAAGTATTGCAAATTTTTCAATAAATCTAATTTTTTTGTTGGTAATATTTTTAAAATTATGTTTTTAAACTTTCCATGCTTCGATATTGAACTCAAATGTATGTCATTTGTAAAACAACGTTATAATTATTTAAATTTATCAATAATTTAATTAATCATTTAATTATAAATAAAACGTAATCGTTTTAAACTGTTGTTGCATATTTTTGATAAAAATAATGAACACAAACAAAATTTGTGTAAGAATATATATAAAAATAATGAGTACAAATTTTCATATTCAACTGCTATTTATTATAATTTATTATGTATTTAGTTTATAATATCGGTGTATATGTATAATTTACTGATTTATAAAATACTCGAAATCAAAATGAACTATTATTATTTTTGGAATTAAAATATTTAAGTAAAATGTATATTATTTATTAAAATTAAAATTAATTTAATCAAAACGTACGTACCCAAAACATGCTATTGAGAATATGTTTGCCTTTTTTCGAGGATTATCCACTGTTAATTGTATCCCCGCATCCATGGCACTAGGGACACAGTATACTTACTACCGACTAATACTTCACTCTAACTAGTCACATACTTAAAATTGCGTTTAATATATAGGAACTTTCTTATCAAAATGTAATGATGATAGTTGCAGTTTTCAAAGGCTTCAATTGTTGTATCAATTTAATTGTTCATATGACATGTGTAATGTGTACTGCTGATAATAGAATAAATAAAAAATGCCGCATGAAAATATGTACATGGGCATCATTTTCTTTACCATTTTTACAGAAATATTGATAAATGGTTCAAATTTATTACCACATTTCACACAACGAAAAACTGCGCCATTTTTTGCAATGCAATCTTCATTAGATATTTTATTGCGTTTTCCGTGTGATTGTTGGTATTGTTTATATTAAATTGTTTGTATTAAAGTACAGCAATTATATTCGAATGTCGATAAATAGCCGACATATAAATTAACGTTATAACGCGCTTTGGTTTAATATTATTACATCAAATTAGTTACAATACTTTTGTTAAAATACGTTATTATTTTATTAGAAATGTATTTTATAATCATTTAGTATAAAATTCAAAATAAATTAATAACAAAAAAAAATTTGGTCTGTTTTTAATACCTATATTTTGTTATTTTGTTTATCAAATTATTTACCGGTTTTGGTTTTGTCTTCCTCTACAATAGTACCTTCTTTTGTCATCACTGATTTTATTAGAATATCAGTCATCTCATTATTCGAATTGTTGTTTTTGCACCCACCATTCCAAGACTTGTCCTACTTTTAAGCTACGTTTTCGGAATGGAATAAATAACAAAAAAGTCTTCTCAATACTTCATTATTTCAATCCTTGTCTGGACAGTCGTTGTGTTGTAGAATAACTGCTTATGATCAACCATTGTAGCTGTTTGAAAATTGCTCCACATCTGCATATTTTAAATAAAATATATTCACCTTGATAGCATTGATTGTTTTAACAAGAGTGTTTCTGAATACTGTATCTGACTAACCGATGAATAGCAGCGGTATCACCAAATGCAACCTCGACGAACGGTTTTTCTGATATTTACTGCTTTTGATGTTGTTTTTCGTACACTAATTTTAGTTGTCTGCTTCCATCAGCAATCTCTAGATTGCTGATAAAATTAAAGTTCCTTTTGTCTAAATCTGTGGAATATATTAATCATGTTTAATGTATAACATAGCATAGTCAAAGACTTTGCGGTAATCGATAAAACACGCACAAAATATTTATATCACATTTCAAAAGAATAGCACTTCATGCGATCCAACACCATTACTAAAACAAAATCTGGTCTGATTTGCTCTCGCATTGTCTAAACATAATTTTGAGAAATACTTTTTATACATGAAATATAAGGTTTATCTTAAAGTATATGGCATTCGCTTTCTGCAACAATCATAGAAGCATATGTGTAAAATAAAAGTAAATATATTTTAGTTCATTAATTGCAATTGAGTCTCCGCAACATAATCCTATACCTAACTTAGGTTTGATAACATTTTGAGATACGGCCTTTTTGTATTACATATAATCAATATAGTCCAAGATTTTAATAGCACAGTGTTGTTATAAAATTCTGAATTGAAATATTTTTTTATTATAGGATTTCATTGAGGTTTGAAGTTTAAAAAAATAGATATATATATATATATATATATATATATATATATATATCAAAGATAAGAAGAAGAAGAAGAAAAATATATTAGTTTTCAAAGTGCACAAAGCCCAGTAGCTTCTAATACTATTCCATTTCCAAAGCATCTAAGCTCAAATTGCGTAACAACTAAAATCGAAAACTTAGAATATTTTGCAACTTTTAGATAAAATGCACACTTCTCCATTAAAGATCGAATTGCTTGCAGGTGGTCTGTAGTACTGTAGCCCTTTCGGAAACCCCTCTATATAACCCACTACACCTAGCATTCGTGGACTATGAGAAAGTGTTTGACTCCATCGAACTATGGGCTATATTTACAGCTATGGACAATGCAAGAATATATTCACGCTACACAAACTTGCTAAAATCAATATACGAAAACGCTACGTTCCAAGTGACAAGAGACGAAGATGCAGCTACGAAGAAGATCCAAATAGAAAAGGGGGTTAGGCAAGGCGACACAATATCCCCAAAACTATTCACTTTGGCCTTAGAAGACGTTTTTAAAAACCTAAAATGGGAATGCAAAGGTATCAGCATCAACGGCAAGCACCTACACCATCTCCGCTTTGCAGACGATATAATCCTTATTAGTAACGATATTAATGAACTACAGAATATGTTAAATGAGCTTAACACAAAGTCAAAAAAAGTATGCCTAAAGATGAACTTAGGGAAAACCAAGATTATG
>JARJEC010009817.1:0-13439 GCA_030264575.1 Tachinus sp. AB-2021 | reverse complement strand
GTTTTCTTCTCACTGGTACTTCTGGTGTCCCACAGGAATCCAACCTAGGACTTTTATTATTTATATCAATAATCTATTAAACCTACTATCTTGTGTAAAACTAGCTTTTGCTGATGATGTAAAAATCTATCTCTCAATTCTTTATCTATTTGATGTTCTTGTTCTCCAGGCTGAACTAGATAAAACATGTCTATGGTGTGACCAAAGCGGTCTAGAATTGAACATAAAAGATGTAAAATTGTATTAATTACCAAAAAACTAACACCCATCACTTATTATTATAATATTTCTGGAATGCCAATGTCTTGTTTTTATAATTATTAGTTTTTAATAAAGTTTAAAGTTAAAATAATAAATGTTTATTTTCATCATTAGTAAATCTATAACGACGAACAAAGGTAAAACGCAATTGTCCTCTAAATTTGTTTTTATCTTCTGGAGCAAATCACAAAAGCACGGATGTCAATTTTGAGACACCTTGTATTTATAACAGTAATAAAGTGTACCGGAAATCAAGGCCAAGATCTCATGGCTAAGAAGGAAATAATAATCTTATTAGTTTGATTTGTCGTAACCTAATAACTTTTAGATGAGAACTAGTTAATACTATATGAACGAGTATTATATTGTTTATAATAAATTTATATATAACTAACATATTACAGGAAATAATTATAAAACAAGTTTGACTTCATACCATCTTACTAACTTCTATTCATTATCCAAAGATTTAATTTGATATTCAAAATTGGAAAATATGATCTATTGCGATCTTTTTTTCAGCCCAATTGATAGACTGGTTTATTAGTAGATTAAATTAAGATAACACTAAATTTAAATTAAATCAAAGTGGAGAAAATCAAGATGTTTTATTAGAGAATTTCTAAATGTGAAGAAAAATATAGATTATTACGAATATTATAAATATAGATTATTAATTAAAACTATTTTATTTTTAACGATTTTTTATATAAAAAAAATTGTTTTCGAGTAATCATTATTACACAATTGAAGATTTGTTTCCATTGATTTTTCACATTGATGAGATACACCTATCGAGTGCTTAGTCACATAATCCCATCTTTCTGGTCAAACGCTTGGGTTAATTGAGCGTTCTGATTCGATTTCGGATCAACAATCATTGGACATTTCATTTCACCCTTGATATAGCTGCGGCGACTATAATCCGAGTATTACATTTGAACCGTTGTTGAAAATACATGAAAAATACAAGTTTTTGTAAGCTGGAAATTCATGGAAATTAGTAGAAATTCAGTTTTCGTTGAAGACAGAACTAAATTGTATTTGTGAAAATTGCATCAAACACGGATTTTTTGATAACAGGTTTATAGCGCAATACAATTTTTTTATTAATTTTACTTTAACGTATACTATTCAGTTGTTAATTTATAATATTGAAATTGTTTTAAATGTTAAAGCATATGATTTCAAAGCATATAGTATATCAAATAGAGCTCGAAGGGCGCTTAATTGCGATAATGGAAGGTACCTTTAAGCTCTTCCATATTCCATTCACCAAAAGTGGCTATGTATTATCTCCTCTTGACTTTTCCATTGGGTTCTAATTGAGGCAGTGGGAACAATTTATCCTCATCCTATCAAAGAATCACCTACAAAACTGTAAAATTCCGACCCGATTGTTGAAAAGGCCCGACGGGAAAACACAGTATTTCCCATTACTGCTTTTCCTTCGCTGAATTCTTATAAAATAAAATTTTCAAGTAGATGAATATATGTTTTCAGCAAAATGTTTGATTTATCGCTAGCGGGATTTCTATGCAACTATGTCACACTTTGTTCAGCAGTCACGTGTTTATACAGATCTTATTACGTGAGCGGGAGCTTTAGTTTGCTCTGCAAATTGCACCCGCCCTTTCTCTCTTTAGGTAGGTAAATGTGAATGTATATTGGAAAGTACACTTCATATAAGGAAGCGGCTTATACATTCATCTAGCCATACGAATAATAACATTATGACATGTTTTTCTGGAGCTATGGGACCCACTATGCAGTCATCTAAATTTCTTACATTTGCGGGGTAATCTATTGAATTTAATATCTCCGTTAACATTGTTGTATACTTACAGAAGCATTATATAAAAGATATTTTGGGGATTAAAATTATTTTATGTTTGAAATGCAAGTTTTGCTTGAAAAATGTTTTTGTACGGGGTACGTACGGCTTAGCAATAAAACACAGGCCAAAAGTTTAATTTCATCCAACGATAATTTAAATTCAATAAAATTTCTAACAAGTTTTATTTTTATGAATAAATATGAGTACTACACTATTGGATAGATAATTAAAAAAGACGAGACTAAAAAACAAACATTATAGAACCACATTTTACAAAAAGGGCAAAATCGTTTGAATAAAAATTTTACTAAATGACACTTTTTGCAATTGTTTTATTCCAAACCGTACCATTTACAAACAAGTCTTTCAAACAAAATTTGTTTATTTTTAAATTGTTTATCCATGGTCTACTATCTTATTTTAAATTAAAATAAAAGCATTTGTTGAAATGTTTGAAACCCTGTGTTGTGATTATATCTTGTAGAGCTGGAACGAGCATATCTACTAGGCAGACGTTATCAGCAAACAATATTTCAGTGATTCTGGTCCAAGTTCCAAAATTATGTGTTTGGCATCAAATATATCTTTAAGAGCTTGACTTGCGACGACATTGAAGTAGAGTGCAAATAAATTTGGTGCTAGAATGGATCTCTGATTGACATTGTACTGCACGTTTCAATGCAGTATAATGGAACAAAATCAACTGCTGTTATGTTATGTTGTATATCAAACTTAGCAACTTTCTTGGATATTCTTTTTTCTTGAGACATTATGTAAAGCTTTTTAGTGGAGTCGGTCGAAAGTTTTCATCATTTTTTTTCATCAAGCACATGTACACTGGTTGGTATTTTTCAATTTTTTTTTTGTATAATACTTCTTGTATTGTAAGAATTGCCTCACATGTACCATTGATAAGTGCATTTTTATGAACTGCATTTGCCCTTATATTGTGTACATATTGTAATAAAGCAATTATTATTTATACTTGTTGTTGTCTATGGTGGGAATATTCCCATGAATAACACCAATCGGAGCATATATATATTTAGTATTTTTATAATTAAACACCATTTAACATAAGTAAATATAAACTAAAATAACAAAATTGGCCATTAACTAAACATGCATCTAAAATGTTAAAATATGCGATCTGCTTCTTGATATAAATCAAGCAGATAATTTGTTGAAAGAAAAAGAGGGGAGTTGGTGCAGAGCTAAAGGAATATAATAATTGCATAGAAATATATAAGATCCGTTAACACCACATTCATTTATTCATACCTAGAAGCAAATCGTACATTTTAACATTTTGATGAATGTTTAGTTAATTGCCAATTTTATTACTTAATTTATATTTACTTAAGATATATGCTCAAATTGGTGTTATTCACATGAATAAAAACTTATTCCAAAGTTCCAATTATTATACCTCCAGAATTGTCTAAGGTAAAATGGTTCCGTTCTACAAACTTTGCTTTGCTATAATATTCTGAATGTTTTGATTTTTATACTGATTCCGATGACCTATTTTTTTAGAAACTTTAATCTTCTGTTTTATAGTAACCGCCTAGAAGAAGTAGAAATACATCTCTTAGTATCGTCAAGTTTTGTATCTTTTCTGGTACGTTCTTAATTTATTACATATCAGCTAAGTTTGCACTTAAAAGAGACTTAATTGGTACAGATTTGCAACTAGTAGGCTACATATTATCCGATTTGTGACATGCATCACAATAAAATTGAATATTTTTTTAAATTATATGAGCAACTAACAAAGGTTTTTATCCACGAAAATAGAGTTCGCTGGACCTTAGAGCCTTTGGCGACTGCAGAATTATTTGAATGAATAAAAACATTTACTCGGGAGTACAATATTATAGTTTATCTACGTTTATCTATACAATAATATAAACAAATTCATATTACAATATATTTAATTTATTCACTTTGTATGTTTTTGCTGACAACTGATTTTGTTGTGTATTATGTACGGTAGTAGTAAATACTGCCAAAGTGTTGCTAACATGACAATAGTGTAAAAATAAAAATTTCAATATTTTTAATTTTGATTCCGAATTCCGATGGATAAAAGTCCTGTCAATTTTATCCATGGCTGAGAACCAACCTGACAAATGAGTGGTTACAAAATAAGTCATCCCATTTAAAAATGTTTACAGGTGTTTATTGGAGGGAAGGGGAAAAGTGACACACATATCAACTGTATATCAAAAGATGTCCCCATCAAAATAAAAATTGAAGTATTTTGTTTTTTTTATTTGTCCCAATTTCCTGAAATATATCCAGCATGGATACCTTGTATATTGCGTTAAAATTGAACCACCTTGAAGGAGTTGATGTAGGATTTTGAAATTTAGTTGGTTGGTTAAATTAGTTTTGGAGGTCGGGAGTGACTTTAATCAAAAGTTATCTTGAATTGACACTTCATTTCATCGGAGAGAATAGTTTCTTGTTTACTTTACTTATTGCATTAGTTTGTTGTACTTTTTTAAATGGCATATTTATTATTACTGCCTTAAAGAATGCCACGAGTAAGAAGTCCAAATTTGCAAAAGCACGGTATTCCGTGAAATTTACAAACATGTTTGTCGATCACATGTAAGTCAAATTTAGAGAGATTGACAAGAAGAATATTAAGAAATTTGTCAAAGAAGTACTGAACGTCTCACAATAAAATCGGGAAGTTCAACTCTTAAGAAGAAGTGCAAAGAAACCAAAACGAGAAATTAGAATAGATTGGGTTAGAGCAATTGACCATAGAATCTCTTCAGATAGTCTGGAACGACCAGAATCGAGATACATTAGACTATTAGACCATCTGATAAATATATAAATACAAATTTATTGTTTAACTTGTGTAAAGACTTACAAAGACGAAAACAGTTATTTTTCATATTGACAACGGTTTTCCTCAAAATTTAATTAAAAGAATTATCAACAAAAAACAGTGCAGCTTCACTATGCAGTTAATTTATCCCAAAATAATATCTCCAGTCCCTCAAAAAATATTTATATATATATATATATCATATTCATTATATATATATATATATATATATATATATATATATATATATATTATATTTTGACAATATTTTAATAGAACGTTGTTAATACTTGTCATCTATTCCAAATTTCCCGAATTCTGAGAATGACAATTATATATTAGTTTAGTGTACTTTCCAGGTTTATTGCTGTAAAAATACCCCTTTAGTGTATTTTTCAACATTTAGATTATTTATCCCATTATTCCCACGTGCTCCAATTAGGATCATCTTCCCTTTACCCTCGCCCTTACCTACATCCGAATCATTACCGAATCAACCGTCACCGTGAATACCATCTCTATCATTGTTATTGTAAATAAATACATTTTTCAATTGCAGTGAATTTTAATTTTTGTGAAACAAACCGCGTCTACCGCGTAAAATTACAATACAACGCAAAGAATACCTTTCTCCGTAAATTTAATTATCAAGCAGCTAAAACTACCGATAAACTGTCCATCCTTTTATCAACGTAAAAGTCAGCATAGACAAACAAAACAAAATTGAAATTTGGAGTCTACGAGTTAAGTTGTTCCACATGTGATTTTCGATATATAGAACAAACAGGAAGAAATTTTTATATAGGATTCAAAGAACAGTACCGCTCTTTTAGACTGTCTAATTCCGACAATATATTTGTTAATCATTTTAGCGAAAATGATAATTCTTTTATTGTAGTAAAGGTAGAAAATTAAATGTGTTAGAATCACTTAGAATATTAATAAAGCTAAGAATAGTCCTTCGGTGAACTTAATTAATGATCAGACCGACTTATATCAATACCTTTTATTCAAAATGATTTAAATTTGATCTTTTGCGGAGTGTGCTAGTATAACCCTCATAAGATATTGCTACACTAATACCCCCTCGTTTTTAAAATTGTTCTTTACCATGTTTAATATAATCTTTGCAATTATTATTATCCCACTTCTACAATACTAATGTATTATATTTATTATATCATCGTATGATGATGACCAGGTAATTGGTCGAAACTAGTCACTGTTTGTGATAAGATATATAAAAAGTTATTTTATTTATAAAAATGCAATCACATCATATAGTAAACCTACCACCATTATTTTTTCAGTATTACATTTCTATTAGTTGTTTAGCATGCCCAAATAGCTTCCTAGATGAATAAGAATAGGCGGAGGTGTAACGCCTTTATTCTTTCTTATTAAATATTATTATTTTTCTATGTCCATTATACTTCAGAGATCTATGTCAAAACTTCTTCAAGGTTGTAGGGTGATACTAAATGCCTGTAGTCCTTTTCATAGGACCTACGTGTTGGGGTTCCTTCACATTATAAGCAAACAAACAAGCTAGTGGACTGACTGTAACATTTATATGTGGTGTAGAGGCGAGGTGTTGAGTAAGCTGTATATGCTACTTCGGTCGTTAATGTTGCCTTGCTAGCCACATCTAGACCTGGCAACTATCTGGTTATGCGTACATAGCATACTGCAACTGGCCTTGAGGAATTGGATACCACGGTTACGCGAGCAGATACCAGCGGCTCGCACCCAAACATTTTTATATATTTCAATTTTTAAAAACGTTTTATTGTCAAACATAAGTTATAATTAAAGAAATACTTTTACTCTGAAATAAATTTTATTAACTTCAATCAATAAAATATCAATAGTTTATAATCTCTACATGAATAAAATAATAAAATACATTAATTTAGAAGTATTGCCACTTTGACTGCATGAAGAATTATGTTTCTAAATAATATTTTAATATAGTATTTATTCTGGCAAATTTATTGCGATATATTAAGCTACATTATATAAACTAACTTTTCCGTGTACATGCTGCATACAAACTAATTTTGCACAAAGTATACACATAACATCAGGAATTCCATTGTAACAATAACTACTTAGCTATTTTAATGAGGTTGCTCCATTGAACAACATAAAAGGCTTCAATAAGGCCCGTAACAATATTTCGATCAATATATGACTGTCGCATGTATGTACTTTGATTACACAATTATAATCAAATGGTGTGAGTAGCCAATTAATTTTCTTGTAATCCTTCAGCCGATTTTAATTGCCAAGAAAATTACTAGATTCCCTTATTGTGCATTGTTATTTAATAAAGGAATAAATTGGCAAGTCAATTTAATATAATTTGTGTACGAGCTATGATATGACAAGTGATTTTTTATGATAATAAAAAATAATATTCTATATTCTTGATTCATCAAACTGCTGCCACTGACCTGCATATCAGCAATCCAGCAACAGACATATAAAAACCTTGAATGATTTGTAATTAAATCCATTCGAAAATCAAACAGATGCTCTCATGATGCGCATCAAAACCAACGCTACAAGTAGAAACAATTAAATACTCCCTTTTCGAGATGTGCCTGGATTACAATTACAACGCAGAAACCGCTTCAGTTCTTATGCCTTTTTTACTCATCTCCTTCTGTTATTCTGTTATGGCCTGTTGCGGTGAACAGGTTGTGACGTAGCAGGGTCACGGCTAGTTGCCGGGATTCTTGCGAGTAATGTAACCAATAACCTTCTCCGAAGAACAGTTAGATATATGCGTTTCTCTTGTATGCTGTTAATATCACATGTTCGTTATGTTAATTCCACGAGGCGTTTATTTTATTCATTTATTTATTTATATTTATTTGTTCATATTTACGTTTCGGCAGTTATTAAAAATAATCTAGGGACATGTTCATAAGATTGGCCAATTACGATGTTATTATAGAATTATTTAAATAATATTGTTTAAGTTGTAGTACTTGACTCTCAATTTCCATAACCAAAGCATCGACGGAAATGCACTTTACATAAATCTTTGCAACAGCCATAACTCTTTCTTTTTAATTGTGGCTTTAATTTTTCTTTTTAATTAGAACTGGAGGTTACATGCTAGTTGATTGTAACGTAAATATTGAGTGACCTAGGTCATCGCGTTATTTTTTGTTTACATAACTTTGATATTTACATTTTTATTACGGCTGGAATGCGAATGATGTAATGAAGAATTTATTATTCTGCATACTTGATTTTTATTGTGTTGTTTTAAATAATTGTTAATTTTTAGAATTAAGTATGTTTATACATAAAACATTTCGGAAACCGTTGAAAATATTCATATTATTATCTACCAATAAAATTAGAGAATCAATAAAGTTTGCAGTTAAAATTCTTAGGTTTGCACTAAACACTGCAAACATTTAATTTAATTTAATAAGGTTGTTATCAATCTGAACCAAGTTTGTAAATTTAGTAATTTAGTAACATGAAATTAACCCTGTGAAATAATAATTTAAATTGATCAAAACACACCTTTTTTGTTAAATAAATTACGATTTTATTTCTTATTAGTAAATAAATCCAGTAATAATGGCAATAACACTTGAGATATTGATGTTAATATTTTTAATTTGTTGTATTTTGTAAATGTTTTTGAAAGCATGATGTGTAATTCTAGTAAAAGTGAACATGTTGGCTTTGAAAATGTTTGTTCTAAGCATATTAAATGTAATGTGAATTAATAAAATAGCATTGCTATTCGTATCGCATTTCTAAGAAATTGTCCAGAAATTCTGAGAAAATGTAAATAAAATTGAGATTTGAACCGCTCAAATAAACGATTCGGTTCCGGTTTACCATCAGATTTTTTTTTTCGGTTCGGTTCTTGTTTTGGTTCAAACTTTTTTGATTTGGTTGGTTTGGTAATCGTTTCAAGACAATCCTTTCGGTTCCGATTCCAGGTTTTTAAGTAAAAACCTTCTTTAAGGTAACGAAAGTCAAACATAAAATTTCACTCTTAAATTTTAAATAAATTTAACTACAATCACTTTATAATTGGACTTTTATTCACACTTTGGAGGCGTATAAAGTAACCTATTATTCACTAGTAACTTTATTTCACTGTTGTGGTATGTTAATCCAATTTAGTTTTCTTAGGCCCGCTTTTACAAACGTCAGATAAAGAGCGTAGAGCGTTATTCTAAAGATAAACCACGAAAATGGATTTTACAATAGATGGATAGACGCCATTTAAATTAAAGCTTCGATAACTTTAACGTGTTATATTTTACAACTAGCAAAAACCAGTTAAAACTTATATAATATAATATATATATATATATATATAAGCAAACGAAACACCGTGTCTAAACATTTTTAAATATTCTGTATAAAAAGTTTGAAACATCCTATATAGAACATTTGACAGTTATTGTATAACGATTTTGAAACACCCTCTATAAACGTTTTAACACACAATTTGAAAAACTATAAACACTTTAACATATTCTTCAACACCTATATAAATACTTTAAATCACCCCGTATAACAATTTTGAAACACGCTGTATAAACATTTTCAAATATCCTGTTTAATATTTTGAAACAACCTGTAAAACAATTTTGAAACACACTTAGAAAATTAAAAAATCAATTTGTAATCTAGAATTGCAATCATAACTTCCAAGGTTTTATCGCGTTACCGTGTAACGCATTAAGCCAAGGAGATGAAAATTACACTTCCTCACTAGCATTTTATACGATTTCCGTATAAGCATAGATAGAAGGAATACCGCAAGCGCCACCTAGTAGATGAAAGTTTTACTGATATTTAAAATAGATCTAAATCTAAGGTAAACTTTTATTTATTAGGTGACACTAGCAGTATTTCATCTACATTTGGAAAAGTTTACTTAAAAAAATAAGAATTAGCATATCAGCATCTGCGTCATCTTACGGATTATAAATGCAGCTCTAGTTAAGATGCAGGCGTATTGTTGATTAATTTCACATTGATTCTTTTAGTCCGTGATTTGACACACCCTATATAACAATTTTGAAACACTCTGTATAGACACTGTAAACACTTTGTATAACCCTGTATAACAATTTTGAAACACCACGTATAAACGTTTTAAAAAACCGTAAAACACGCTCAACAACACCAAAAAAACCCTGGAAAAATATTTTAAACACTCTGTAAGAACTTTTTAACATCCTCGTATAATAATTTAGAAACATCCTGCATAAACATTTCAAAACATTTAGTGTACAAAGTTAATCACTATATAAACAATTAAAAAACCTTGTATAAACATTTTAAACTATACTTTACAAAAAGTTTGATACAGCATGTAAGCAAAATTTAACACACCCTGTATAGCGACTTTAAAACACCTTGTATAAATATTATAAAATAAGCCGTATAACAATTGTGAAACAACCTGTATAAACATTTTGTAACACCCTGTATAAATATTTTGAAAGACCCTATAACACACTCAGAAAAGTTTAGTCAAAAAAATTATTATTAGCATATCAGCATATCACGGATTATAGACGCAGCGCTAGTGCAGACGTAGGAGTGTTGTTGGTAGATTCCACATACTTTTAGTTCGTTATTACAGACTGTTAGTGTTATTTCAGATTCACAGACATACGATTGCAATTATTATTGTTAATTTACAATATTTACAATATCTCTTGTAATAATTAGCAATCTAAGTCTTGATCTATAAATCGCAACATTTAGTGAGTTTTTTAATATTATCCATAGTTATTAAAATTTGTCTTTACAAATTGCTAAATTTTCTATAATAAAATACATTTTTAGTCATTTTTTGCTTTTAAATCTATTAGTCTTTTAGTCAGCACTTTATTCCCAATTTAATGGTGGTAGCCTTTATATTGTGATTTTGCATTTTAATAAATAAAACAACTTTTGATTACTCTCAATATTTAATAATATTAGCTTGAAAGTCAATTTTCTGTAACAAATCGCAAATTTAGTATGTTTTCTGACTTCATTTGTATATTTTACTTATAGTTCTCTTGAATGTAGTAAATATTAGGCAATGATGAAGTCAAAGTGAGTGGTTTTGTGCCCTTCTTGTAGACGAATAAAGGAAGTTAGACTAACTGTCTAGAACAATCAATAGAATGTATAGGCAACCAGTATCAAAACGCATGTTCTGGCCGTAGAATCAAAATGATAAGTAAAAAGTTTATAATCAATTATCCAAATCTACACAACGTTACAAGCGGCAACAATCAAATGCATACAATTGTTTCACAGTTCATAAGAGATCATCAGTGCACCTTAGTGATTTCCGTAGTGATTCAATTAATTAAGTTTTTTTCGTAAATCTCAACTTTTAGTAAGTTTTTTGACATTATTAAATTATTTATATATATATATATATATATATATACATATATAAATTTGTAAATTTCCTGTAATAAATATCTATTTTACTAAATTTCTGGTCATTAAAGTTTTTGAGTAATTTTCTTCTTGTAAACTGCAATATTGTATAAATAGATGATTTTATTGTTTTTTTTTTATAAAGCTCAATTTAAGTTTATTTGGTCTATTAAAAATTGTAATTTCTAACAAGTTTTTAGTTATTTCAATTTTTGAAACTTTTTTTATTGCTTTTTGTTTTTTTTTGGTTTTTCAAACGCATTTTACTTCGATTATCTGTCAAGAGCCGCAGGGTTTGATGAATTTTCTTTTTTTCTTTAAAGTTGTGTACTATGAAATTTTATATCAAAAATAATATATATACTAAGGTTTTTATCAAGCAATTGTAATTTTAAAGATATATCTGACAAAAGTTTCGATTTTATTTATTTCGTTATTTTAGCGTTATTATTATGTTACAATATTCTTTCATGTTATATCGTTATATATAAATAAAACAGTATTTGAATATTAAGCAAAGAAATGTAAAGTGGCATTTTCATTTCACATATATTAAATAATAAATTCACCCATCCGCATGAAAATATTTGTGTTGAATCGGAAAAATGCAAATATAAATAGTAAAAATTGAAACCACAATCCCGCAGCCTTTGACAAACATTCGCCCCTCAGTCACCATTTCGTGAACCGCCATTCTAATTCGCGTTTTGCGAAGCGAACATAAATTATATTCGGATAGATTATTTTCCGTCGTTTTCTCTTATTTTCCGCATAAATAGTCAATAAAACAAATCAATCCGATTTGTATGCAACGCATGTGTGTCGCTTTGACGACGTCTTGCGTCTTCTCTCTCACTTCAAGCGAAATGACAAAAGAAACAAATATTGAAAAATAATAGAACGTTTGAAAAATGTCTAAAAATATCTATGTATATGGGAAAAGGAATTGGAATTTAATATAAAACTGGTGGGTGTGAGTAATGCGTGCGGGAATTAATGCAAATCGAGGGAAAAGAATTTATTTCGCATTATTGAAATATATTTGCAGGCATTGTATTAATAAATGGCAGCTTCATTGTGGTGATGTTTGCGACTTAAATTTCACACTTTCCAATTTCTAATCTATTCTAAAATTTAAAGGAGCGATATGATTGATGTAGATTATTTAAACAAAACAATACTAAATGACAAAATTGCCATTATAATATTCCGGCGTTATTAATTTTATTATGCTATGTGGATTTTCCAATTTGCTAATTAAATTCTAAAATTATATTACGATCCCTTTGTAAAGTGCCAGGTATAATGGGCGTGTGTGTTTCGGAAGCGATGCATCATACCCTCTTGTATGCAAAATCACTTAATGCACCGGCAGTTCAGATAGATAAAGTCTGAGGGGAAAATGCCGTAGCATCTCGCAAGTTCTGGATAAGGTAAATTGAACATCTAGAGACGATCGGTAATCCATTTTCCGTTGTTTATTAGCGATCTGGTGCAACCATCTCGAGCTTTCTCGCATTAAGCCTTTATCTCGCTCCTGGTTTAAGCCAAACAACATTTTTTCTCTCTTTCTTTCTTCCACCCCAGACAAACGTTAATGTAGTTTATGGCTCGTTACCAAGAGATGTTCTGCATGCTGGTCCAGTCCACAAATGGAAACGTAAATTCTGAGCTAAAGGAGCAGATGCACATTTCTTGTCTACTTTCTTTTCTTCCTGGATTGTAATCGATTTTATTCCAATACAATATAAAAAAATACAAAATTTTCAATTCATTTTATACGATTTTCAGTCTTGATTAAACATTTAAAATAACCGTCGGTAATTTTTAATCCCAACGGAATAACGTGAATTGTCACGTAATTAAATATTGAAACTGCTGCATTGGTACCAGATTAAATAACGCAATTACACTAATGGCATGTTTTCAAATCAGCCGCAAACGGATTTCATAGGATTAAATTAGATTCCGTGCGCCATTTTCTACTCACATTAATTGATATATGATGATGGGTGATCTAATAACACACTATCAATTATTAATACCAAAATTCAGAGCACT